>CAHIKZ030001368.1:457500-767500 GCA_903632075.3 Acanthosepion pharaonis | reverse complement strand
TTATTCCTGATATAATGTGAAAATATTATATTGAATCAATTGCTAGGTCAACAACTATGAAAGTTGTTTCTTTTTATTGTGCTAAAGATTTTTTCACCCTAATCTATCTTAGATAATTACAAGTCATCCATTCATCCTTGTTAGAATATTGCTGCTACATTTAGTCTGGTGGAGGCTTTTTACTGTCTTTAAAATGCAATCTTCCATGACTCTCTCACGTACATTCAGATCTGCTCATGGCGTATCCAAATGTAAACAAATGACGTCACACCTTATGAAATGGACAAAGTCCGATAATTATTTTAAGGCCTTTTTTATGTTTATGGACAGTAAAATCGACCTTGCTAACCGAACTCTCCTCTGTGGTCGAATCGGTTACGGCACGTCAGGCTAAATGAAGGTTCCGTATAGGATACAGGTTCGATTACTGTCGGAAAGAATATTTTCTGACAATTTTTCGGACATTCAGGCCGGTAAATGTTTAATACTGTTTATTATAAACAGAGCATTTACTTAAATATTTGTATCTATAAAAAGAATGTATAAACATAAAAATGTCTTAAAATATATGTATAAAACCTGAAAAAATATTAAAAAAGTTGTTATTTTAATCATTAAATTTTTTTAAAATAGTGGGAATATTTTGTAAGTTGAATAATAAAACTTTTAATCTTTCCAAAAAAATAATGAAAATGTATTGTACTAAGCTATGCACTCAAGTAAAATCTATTGTTCTTTGTACGACCTTACCTGTTTTCACTTCCCCCCAAATTAGGCTTCGATCGGTAAATGTATGACTATTTTAGTGGATGTAACGGTCTCACGGAAGTCACAGAACTTTATATATAGCTAGATGAACCTGAGTTCTAATTAATTACTCTTTGATGAAGTACTAATTATTTAGAAATTATTTATTACTCAACCCGGGGACCTTAGTTTAGCATTGCAATTATATATAATACAATTAAGAATATTTAATTTTCAACAACTTTTAAATTATCTCCAATAGTACCGATATTCTATTTATTATATGAGTGTAATTGCTGTTAAATTTGATTTTTTTTTACAATAAAAACATGTCTGTTTTTGGCTTGCTTATCGGAATGATCGCGAATGGAAACCCCAAACATAGAAATAGCATATCCGAGTCGCCCACATTTGAACCGATCGCAAAGGTCAACCCAACCTGAGTGCAATGGAAGGGCCTCGCTCTGGGTGATTTTTGTGTGATTTTTAGTAAATATAAATTCTTTCTATTTTTGGATCGAATTAATAATTTGAAGTGAATTAGCAGAAAATATCCGAAGGCCCGAAAGTAATGATAAAAATTATGGGTGAAAGAAAATTACTGAGAATTGCATGGAATTGTTTTAATTGAGTCATATATAATATCCGCTTTTGATACTCAACTTTCTTTTGGGAAAGGCGCAATTACATTTTTTCAATTTATAATAACCAAAAATATTATTGACTTCAGTTATAACAAATTTTGTATAGGAGATAAAAATGGAACAAAGACTGAATATAAATCTTCAAAGATACATTACAATGTGCAGGGACTGACATGTCAATAAGAAGGCAAATTTTGTCTTTGCGGTCTCTGATCCCAATGTCAGGGCAATTAGTTTGATTGTTCTATCTGCCTATAAAATTGTTCCCGCTCCCATCTCCGTAACCGGGTCTGGGTGGGGCGCATGCCAATTTCTTACATTTGCCTTTCCATAAATATTGTAGATATTCCAGTGCAGATATTGGCCCACTTGAGTTTTGTTTTATATTCAGTGGTTACCAATACCATACAACCTGATACAAGCTGGCCAATTATTCCTGGATATTTATCACAGGATCTGCTTTTCGGGCTAACTTAATTTACATTATGCGTGTCTGTTAATTTCTAGTTAACAAGCATTGCCCCTGTGCAGCAGGAATAAAACTTTCAGTTTCAGCTTTTCAGAATATTGGCTGTGAAGAGGTTTATCTTGCCATTTTTTCTGTATCTCGTCGGTTGTATTTGAATTTGCTTTCTTTTTTAAGTATTTACAACTACAGTATTATGTTCTACTCGTATTTCTTCACTCACTTGAAACTCTATTTTCTGTCTTTTTATTATTAAAGAAAGTTTCTTACTTATTTCATGTTCCTTCTGTAGTTTCAAGTATATTTGAAGGCCGATTATTCTAGTTTTGTAATACTTCTACTGGAACTAATCATCTACCTGCTTCGGATCTGGGCCCATACAGACGATAAACATCAGCCTTGGGATGATTCAGTGGCAAGTAACAAGTTTTCTCGTTTAGGCGTCCACAGTTAAGAATGCTGAAACTGTATTGCATCACATGAACAGCAATTTTTTTTTTTAGCTGATATTCTGTTCTGTTTTTTCAGTATTCAATAGCAGACTCACACACGCTTCAGTAGGCTTTTCTTACTTTCTCTTTAATTTGTACCCGGTGTATTCCATATCCTACGCTAATTCCTAGGTACCTGTAGGATTCTTCTTGTTCCAGTTCCATAATCTTGATGATAAAATATAGATCTAATGGTAGTGTAATTCTCCTTTTTTTTAATGTCTCTTTTTCACATTTATCGAATGAAAAATCCATACCTATGCCTAACATTATTCGTGGTTATATTTTCCCACTCTTGCAGAGGTGTATCCAGCAATCGTTCTTCTTCACGTTGGATCCATTCTGCATTTGCGTTATATTCCTTTTGGCTGCTCCAAATATTATCCCAAAATGTTTGCACATTGTCAATAGATGGTGGCTTTTCGACATGTATAGGTGTTTTTCCAATTTCCCTGTAAAATTTCTAATGATCCGTTGGAACATTTTATTTTGGCGATGGAACCAACATTTTTCGTATCGTCTTGTTCTCTGCGCCTTTAACTGAAGTTTTATCATCATTATTATTATTATTATTATTTAATTTTATAATTTTAATTTAATAAAACTTTAATTTAATAAAATTCAACCGGCAGAAGAAATAGATACTCAGTGAATCAATGCCTTAGATTCCCCCATATTAACAGGGGGGGGTCGATGGCAATTGAGTAAGGTGTTGTTAAGTTTTTTGATGAACTCTTGAATCTACCATCCCTGCATTGGGTATGGGTATTAATTATTTGGTGCAATGTGAGTTTGGCAGGTTAGGTAAAACACAACAATCGTGTCCCAAAATACAGTTGCTTTGTTATTCCTTCTGTATGAATCCTTGCATTTTATCGTGACGAGGACAGTGCATTTTCGACCAAATCTAAGGACACGTTGCAGCTGCTAGGACATAAATGTGCATTTAGCATTCCAATGCATATTCGATTGATCAGTTTGTTTGTTTAACGGCATATCTACTCCTTATGGGTCATTTAATGCTAAATTTAATTTTCTTGGGAGCTTTTCTGTAATAAAAATAGATATATGTTATGCACCTTTCAAAATTGGATTACTGGTAGATGATACTCAGCTTTTCTTTTGCATATACATGTTTATGTGACTATGATTACCAAAAGCAGTAATATGCGTGTTTTATGCTGTAGGTTTGAAGAAAGTTATATCTTGGCGTCCAATTTGTTTTCTTTAAGTAATTGTAGAATGTATATGGATTAATATCATGAAAGTATTCTTTCATCTTCGCCGGTTGATTGTTTAGTGGTATATCAAGCTCTATGGCTTATTTAATACTGAAATCCAAACATTTTCTATGTAATTTTATGCTTTAGCCTACAGACATTTTGTACATAATGTATACTTTTAGAGTAAAGCTATGTCTTTATATATATATTGTTGATCATAAAACGTATTGTTGGTAACTTTACTATAAAATATATATTTTTATATTTTACTTTTGCAAAAAGTAGCATTTCGCTATATAAATGTATTTATGGTCATTTTATCATAAAGATATACTGCTGAAGTTTGTTTGGAAGTTCACTATTTATCCATAGCCGGGACCCTAACAGATGTTACAGCCAGAAATATTAACTTTCTTCCATGGAGCCCAGTTTTTTTCGAGTCGAATTGAACATTTTCTTAATGTAAGCGGATAGACTGTTTCCGTTCCATTGCTTATATCTAGGCATATCTCATCTAGTTCATATTTTTAGTACTGTTCAGTTATTACTCGAGTCTGTTTTCACCAAATCCAAGTGCACACTTCCAGTTCAAGATATTGAATTCACAATTACAATGTCAGTAAATGCACGAACCACTGCCTTCATCTTCAAGGTTATTATAGCCTAGGAGATTAAATCGTAGATATACAACTGATGAAAACCGGAGGGTGAAACATTCGAAATGTTGTGATAATCTGAATATAAAGAGTGTAAATAATGATTTAGAATTTCAGCCATATATCTATCCTTATTAATCCATAGTTTATATTTTCGTTGAACATTGTCGTATGTAGTCCATTTTTTATCACTATGTTTAAGAAATGGTTAATTCAAGAACACAAATCCCGTAACGCATTGTGGTCGTAAGGGAAACAAATATACTGCAGCAGTAATGATGTTGCCTGATCAAGACAGACAAACGGGTTGGTGTTGATTCAGAATTTTTCCTTCTTTTACACCGGTTTTCGTCCAAGGCTATAGGAGCCATATCTGGGGAAAGAAGAGATGGATTTACACCTTGTCCAAGGATATTAGTACGTTATTGAGTGTAATGAACTCGACTGGAATTCGATCTTGACTCTACAATTCCTTATTCTCAGGCGATATCCATTACTACACCGTGTCTCTGAAACTGGTTAGTTAGGATCATAGAATTATCATTAAAATTGGCTCCCAAATGTAATGATGTTTAGTGAGTCGAACTAACAGAATCTAAATTGTTATTTCCATATAATGGATATGAATCTTTCAAGTCAAAAAACAACAACTGAACAAAGCGAAGGACATAATACAATGCAGCTAAATTTCACCTGTTAGCCATCGATCAAATTGATATTTTCAATATAAACACAGACAGTCATCATCAAACAGAACATTCATAAGTTATAACAACATTTGTTTGGCTTCTAATTTATGGATTTATTCATTATCACCTTTGTTAATCGGTTGCTTTTCTACACGTATGTTGTTTTTATAAAACATGATTTTGGCCGTTATATATATTTTGGAGCACTCTTATATTACCTAATGATATGGTTTTCATTATAAATTATACTAGCATTCTAATAAAAAGTATATATATGCTACAGTAGCTGGCTATTCCCTGCTGCAGCGTCCTGTCGAGGCACATTAATGTTTTTTCCTGCATTCGCAAAGCTAAGCTTTGGACAAATATATTCATTCCTATTACAGACAATTCTCATCTTCTATCTTCAGTTCGTTTTGACCGATTCTTTACACCGAAGTATTTGAAGTGTGTACTCTTTTCATTCCAAATCCATCTGATAATTTCTGTTTTTATTAAGATTTATCTGAATCCTACTTTGATTATATATATATATATATATATATATATATATATATATATATATATATATATATATATATATATATACAGTAGCGTCCAAAACTAAGGGACAAAATTTTAAAACCTAATATTTGTTAGAAATAACAACTGTGAAAAAGCTGAAATTTTGACAACTGGTAGTCGTTATCATCCATAATAACATACTAAAATTTGAATCATTTGCAAAGGATAGAAAAGAATTATAACAATTATTTATTTATTTTCAAATTTGGAACGTCCAAAAGTAAGGGACAAAATTGAGAAAAACAATGTAAACGGCAAAAAACAATAAAAATACATGTACAATCAATATTTAGTAAATGAGCCCTTGCTCTCAATGACAGCTGCACATCTTCGACTACAAGAACGAATCAGTTCTTGACAATCCTCGATACTAATTTTAGACCATTCTTCTTGAAGCTTCACCCACAAATCCTCCGTGTTAGTGGGATTTCTTTCCATAACTTTCACTCCTAAGGTCTTCCAAAGATTTTCTATTGGATTTAAGTCAGGACTTTGCGGTGGCCAATCCATAATTTCCAAATCTTGCTCGCTAAGGTAACTCATTACCACCTTTGCCTTGTGACATGGGGCATTATCTTGCATAAAGGTAGCCCTATCGAAACCTGAATTCTGTATGATTGGCACAACATGATCTTGAACAATGTTTTTTAGATCTTTGTAGCGTTTTACACGTTTGTAACCGGACAAGAGGCGTTGTACCTTGGCTAGAAAAACATTCCAAATACCATGACGCTTCCGCCCTCAAACTTGACAGTTTTCTTAGTACACTTTGCACTTAATCTTTCACCAATACGTCTCTTTACATTGTTTTTTCCATCATTTCCAAATAAATTAAACTTGCTTTCATCACTGAAAAATACTTTTGCCCAATTTTCATATGTCCAAATTACATACCTGTTTGCAAAACTCTAATCTCTTCTTATTCTTCGAACTAACAAGTGGTTTCTTCCCTGGGGTTCGATTAAACAGCCCTATTTCTTGCAGTCGTCTACAAACAGTCTGTCTTGACACATTAACACATGAGGTACTATTCATAACCCTTTTTAATTTCTGTGCAAGACTTAAAACGGTCCTTTAATGACATACAATGCATTATTCGATCTTCTCTTGCCGAAGTTTTGCGGGGTCTGCCAGTTTTAAAAAGCACTAACTATTTTGCCAGTATCATTGTAAAATCCAGAAAATCTTTAACAACCCTGCCTAAAACACTCTTGGAACGTTTCACTTTCTCTGAAATCTCTGTAATGGTGTGCTTTTTCCTTGTGTAGCTTCACAATAGCTTGTCTCACAGAGTAATCAAGTTTTTTGCGTTTCGCCATGGTGCCGATGATGCAACGTTTACAAATGACTAAGTAAGACTTATTCTTTAGAGGAAATCAAAAAATTGAATATAGCATACTGTTTACATTGTTTTTCTCAATTTTGTCCCTTACTTTTGGACGATCCTATTTTGAAAATAAATAAATAATTGTTATAATTCTTTTTCTATCCTTTGCAAATGATTCAAATTTTAGTATGTTATTATGGATGATAACGACTACCAGTTGTCAAAATTTCAGCTTTTCACAGTTGTTATTTCTAACAAATATTAGGTTTTAAAATTTTGTCCCTTAGTTTTGGACGCTACTGTATATATATATATGTTGTATGTATATATATATATATATATAAATATATATATATATGTATATCAGCATTTAATATATATTATATATATATATTCTGGAATTAACAAGAATATATATTTATATTATAAAAGTTATATATGATATTTCAGTTGATCATATATTGGTATTTCGTGCACGCGCATATTTAGTCCAGGGCAAATATTAAAAAATTGTTGTGCAGTAGAAAATCTAGATGTTGTAGCGCACTAAATTATGTTTAAACATAAATATATATATGGGACAAACTAAAGAAACCATAATATTTATATATTTACATTATGACGTTAATTTATATATTTTACTAGATTTTTATAAATTTTATTTAATCATATTTTTTATATAGGTAGATATTAATGCTATAATTGACACACACACACACACATATATTTATAAATATAGATATAAAAGTGAACATTATTTGTCAATACTTTTTTTGGCGACATTCTGTTTCATGCTAGACGTAATCGTCAAAAAGCCACGAGTGCTGTTTTTTTTTTTATCGGCTATTTATATATATATATTCAGTAGTGCATTGTGGGTAGTATATTTTGGCGGTATATTTTGTTTAAGTTTGTTTATTTTTTATTTATTTATTTTTATTAAATTATTTTGCATGTTTTTAATTATTTTTATTTTTTTTTTTATTTTTATATTTATATTTATTTATTTTTCAAAAATCATATGTTTTATTAACGTATAAAAATTTGTTTATATCGCTTATTTAATTGTTTTTTTTTTTTGTTTTTTTGTTGATTAGATAATTTTGTATATTTATTCAATTTTGTGGTTGATTGTTTTATTTTATTCTTTATTTTTTTTTGGATTAATCAATTTTTAATTTTATTTATTAATTTTATTTATTTATTTTGATTTCAGATTATCATTAATTATTTTTTTTTTAACATAATAATTTATCTTCATGATGACGTTTTGTTAATTTATTTATTTTATTTAATATTAATTTGAATTAAAAACCAACTATTTTTTTTGATTTATTTATTTATTATACTTTTTATTTTTTTTACTCATTTCGATTTTTTTTTTCCTTTCCAATATAATTTTTTTTTTGTTTTTTTTTTTTAAACAAATTATAATTTTCATTTATTTTATTTTTTTTATATATATAATTTTGAGATGAAAATCGTTTAGATAATAATTTATTTTGGTTTAAATTTTAATGATTGCTTTTTTTTTCCTCCATTCAAATTTTATAAGATTTTATAATTGGTCGTCTATTGATGATCTTTATATTAATTTTATAAAAGATATTTTTTTTTATTGAAAATAAATTTTTAATTTTTTCGTATGGTTTATTGATATTTTTTTATGTTGTAAATTTTTATTATTTGTGCCATTTTCTCAATTCTGAAACTTCTTATATGATTTTACTGTGATTTTGTTGAATATTTTGATTTAGGGTGCTTGATTCCGGGAAGTGTTTGTTTAAGAAAAATTGAAAAATTTTTTTATTTAAATTTTAACGTTTTTTAATTGTAAATATGAACCATTTTTTTTTCCTGTTGGCCTTTTTTTTTTCTGTTTTATATGAGTGTTGCAATCCAAAAATTTTTTTTAGGGCTGAAAATTAATCTTTCTTAATTTGTTAAATATCGATTCATTGGAGGAATTAAATTTTAATTTTTTGCGGTTTTTTTTTTTTTCAATTTTTTGATTATAACCATAAATATATTGGAAGATTCATTGTATATAGATGAATTTATCATTGGGTTTTTATATTGAAACTTATATGAGTTTGTTAAAATGAAAAATATCTGGAAAATCTAAATCGTTTACATAAGTTTTTTAATTAATGTCGAATCCGTTATTTTGAAAATATTTATTATTGTTTTTCTAAATTGTCAAAAAATTTTTTTTTTAAATTTACTTAAATTATGAGAAAATAATCCCTATAGAAATTGTCATTTCTATCTATTATTTTTATTTAATAAATTATATTTGATATGATTTCATAAATCACCAGTTAAAAGCTTCCCATTGTAATATCAAAAAAATCTTTCTTTATCCATGCTTCTTCATTGTGAATTAGAAAGAAAAAATGCAGTGTTTAATGATGTCGATTTCGTTTTCGTTTTATTATTATTTTTTCCTGATCTTATGTTAAATGTCCTTATCTAGCAATGATTTTATATGGAATGGTCTAAATTTTCCTAATAACTAATTAAAATATTTGTATTTTGTTTGTTTGTTTTTATGGAAAATTGAGTCAAATTTGTTTTTTTGTGTTTTCCACAGACCATTGAAAATTAAAGAAATCATTCATAAATTTAGAATAAAATTTTTTAGTAGTTGACTTATTTAAAAGAAAATTTTTCCATAGCTGGATTTATTAGTTGCATGCAGGGTTTTAAAAAAAATTTCTTTTTTCTTTTTATCCAATTTTAACATATTAAGTTACTAAATTTTTTATTTCAAGTCAATTCGGTCAATTTAGATTAATTTTTTAAATATTTTTTTTTTATATTAAATTTGATATCGTGTTTTATTTAAAAAAAAAAACGAAATTAAATAAAAAAAATTGTAAATAAAAAAATAAAAATAATTAAAAATAATAATAAAAATTTTTATCAAATAAACAAATAAATGGTAAATTTTTAACTTTCTGAAAAATAAAAACAAAAAGAACCCAAATATATAGAGACGAACCTGTAAAATATAATAAACGTGTTGAATTGATGAATTTAAATTAAAAATTTATTTTTGATTGCGTCTAGCATGAAACAGACTATCGATTAAAGTTGAAATTAATGTTCATATTTTTATTTACAAATATTCTTTTTATTTTTAAATTGTTAAAAATATATATATATATATATATATATATATATATATATATATTTTAAATTTGTTTCAATTGTTTTGTTGAATGTGTGTGTATGTGTGTTTTTGTGTGTGTGTTTGTTTGTGTTGAAATGAATGTGCAAAAATGGAAATAAATTTAAATTTAACTAAAAAAAAAATTTTTTTGAAAAATTTAAATGTTTTTATATTAAATTGATTATATTATAAATCCAAATTGTTTTTTATTGTAAGATATATTTTTTTTTTTAAAAAAAAAAAAAATATAGCTTTAAGATCATATTGTCTTTTTCTTTTTATTATTTTATTTTTGAATTTGTAATTAATTTGTTTTAAAATATCCGTCATTTATTTATATATTTGATAAAAATAATATATTTGATATTGTATTCATAGATTAACGAGTCATAATTCATAATACCAAATATCATTTATTGTTCATAATTGAAATATTTTTCAAAAAATTTCTCATCATTCACATAAAAACAAGAAATATAATAAAAAAAAAATCAAAGTTTCTTATCTATTTTATTATAATGTCCAAAAAAATATATATATATATATATATATATATATATATATATATATATTTATATATATTTTATGTTAATTGAAAATTACAAAATTTAAACAATTTTTTTTTAATTTTTTCCTTATTAAAAAAAAATTTTTTTTTTTAACAAGAATAAATTTTGCAATAATTGAATTTTTTTTGTTTAAATAAATTTAATCATATTTTAATAATTCAAAATTTAATTTAAAGAATATATAAATATAAAATATTTGGGCATTCTTGATGCATATATCCAATAAAAATATAATCTTCATTTCCAATCACAAAAAAAAATTAATTGAAAATTTTTGAAAATCAACAAAATTTTTAAAGAACATTTTATGCTAAACAAAATCGTCTGGCCACAATGTTTTCAATTTTGAATCTCAAATATTTATTATAAATTAAATTTTCAAAACTTAAATTTGGGTAAAAAATTTGGAAAAGCTTATTTTGGGGCAAGTCGTTATTTATTTATTTATTTGGTTATATTATTTTTCTTATTTTATTTATTTTATATTTTCATTTTAATTAAAACCAACTTATAAATATATTTATTTATTTTTTTTATTTTTATTTTATATATATATAATATTAATATATATAAATATATATAAACATAGATATTTAATCATTTAAAATTTTTATACAAAATTTCTCTTTTAAAAAAATAAAATCGTTTGTGGTTTTTTTATGTTAATTCATTCAGAACATAGTTTAATTGCTTAAAAATAAACTGAAGGAATCTGTAAAAATTAATATTCAACAGAGGTTTGTCAACACAAAGATCTTAACTTTTAAATATATATATATTTACATATAAATATATATTTTTTTTTCTTCAAACAACATTTTCATGTATATTTCAAATTTAATTTTTTTATGATCGATAGCAATTGAAAATAGTTTTAACGAACCAAAATAGAAATGTTTTTTTAAAAAAAAAAAAAAACATACATACATTTATATAAAATAAAATATATATATATATATTTATATATATTATATGTTTATGCTTCTACTAAATATATAAATAATTTTCTCAAAAAACTCTTTTTTCAATGATTAATCATATTCATCGACATCAGAAAAAATGTTTTTTGTAAAAATTTTTAAAATTTTTTATATATTTAACTAAAATTTTTTTCATATATATTTATAATGACAAAAAATTTTAATTAAATATTTAACTCTTTTAAAAATATATGTTATATATTTTTTTCAACCTTTTATATATAAAATATTAAATTTATTATATATATATATTATATATATATATATATTTTAAATATATATATATATATATATATATATATATATATATTGAATATATAAAATGAAAAATTATTTAAATACCTTGAATTTTAAAATAACTTTTTTTCCATTTTTTTTTTTTTTCTTGAGACGATATTTATCAAAATGATTTATATGGTCAAGGATAACCAACAAAGGAATACAAAACTCAATTTTTAGAACAATACAAGCAATTGAAATTTTCGTCTAAAATATTTTCAAATGCAAAAAGCCAAAAATCCTAATTTTTTTTTAAGTTTGAAAGATAGAAAAAAAAGAATAATTTGTTTTATTCAGAGAAATAGATTTCCTCTCTTTATTCATACTAATGTATCGTTTTTTTTGTTTAATGTTTAAACATATTTAACAAGTCTTTTCTTGGATTTTTTTCCATTCCTTTTAAGCAAAATCCTTTAATAATATATATATATATATATATATATATATATATATTTATATGTATGTATGTATATATATATATATATATATATATATATATATATATATATATATATATATATATATATATATATATATATATATATATATATATATATATATAAAAAAAAAGAACAGTAAGATATAAAATCCGGTGTTCTTATAGATATTTTATTTTTACAAAATAGTGCTCAATGTAAATTTATATATATTAATATTATAAATTAATTGATTTAAAATATGGTTTTTTTCGCTACACAGTTCCAACCATGTTTCAAAAATAGAAGCTAAAAACCCTAATTTTATTTTTTGCAAATAAATTAAAAGCATTAGTTCCATTTCATCTTCAAGCGAATTTTGGAGTAACTTTTAAAATTTACCGGGTTTTAAATACACAGCTAAAATCACGTTTCCATGGTTACAGAATATTCTACTCAAATTGAACAAGGGGTGTCTAGATTTTCCTTATGACAGTATCATTGTATCAGTTATTAGCTACAATTTGGTAAGGGGTAGGATGTATTTTACAATGAAACCTGACATCAGTTGAATGGATGTCGTCTGAATTTTTTTTTTTTTTTAAAAAAAAAAAAAAATTGTTAACGGTAAAAAAAAATTTCAACGTCATCTTTTTAAATTAAAGATTTTTTTACAATACTTTTTTTTTAACTACGATTTGAAATATTTTCCTTTTTTTAATTTTATTTTACTATATTCTTTTTTTTTTTAGAACAGTTAAATGTATTAGAATCCATTATATTATGTAGGATTATTTTAACATTAAGTTTAAGTATGTATATGAGGTTACATTTTTTTTTTTTTTTGTATATGACTATGACAGCAGAAATGGTTACTTAATTTCACTGATTCAGTAAACTTTTTTTTATATATAAACCTATTATTATAATATTTAACATGTAAGTACTGAGGACATGGGTCATTCAAAAGCTTACATGTTTTATTTTTATTTTATATTAATTTTATTTTACTATAGGTGTTATTTTTTTGATTCTTTTTTAATGCGTGTAGTATTATTTAAAAGAAATTTAGGTTAGAATTCATTCAATTTAACTACAATTTTAATTACAAATTCAAAATTACAACTTTAAAATTTTAAAATATTTTCATTGTTTAGTTTTAATAGACTATATTACTTTATAACAGAAGGAAAATTACTCATATTAAGTAAAATTATTTTTCCATATCAAAGTATATGTAAATTTTTTTTTTTTTTTTTTTTTTTTTTAAACTTTTAAATTTAAATATTATTTAAGTAATATTAATGGCACTTACTACAAAACTAGCTAAGTCATTTCTCAGATTTAGTAAACTTTATTTATTTATTAATTAATTAATTTATTTATTTCAAATATATGTAACCTAATTAATAAAGTTTCATATGTATGTATAAATAACATGTTAGAATTCATTTTATTTTACTACAATTTTAATTTTTAAATTTTAAAATTACAACTTTAAAATTTTAAAATATTTTCATTTTTAGTTTTAATTTAGACTATATTACTTTATAACAGAAGGATAATTACTCATAGTAAGTAAAAAATTTTTCCATATCAAAGTATATGTAAATTACAATTTTTAAACTTTTAATTTAGATATTATTTAAGTAATATTAATGGCCCAGACTACAAAAACTATCTAAGTCATTTCTCAGAATTAGTAAACTTTATGTATTAATTCAAGTTTAAGTATGTATAAGGTTACATTTTTTTTTTTTTTTAAAAATAAAATATATAAAGAATTTTATATAAACCTAGTATAATTTTCTCATGTAAGTACAAAGGACATGGGTCATTCAAAAGCTTACATCTTATGGCATTTCATATTAATTTTATTTTACTATATTTGTTTTTTTGGGATTCTTTTTTTGTGTGTAAATTATATTTAAAAAATAAATTTAGGTTAGAATTCATTCAATTTAACTTTAATTTTAATTTCAATTTTAAAATTACAAACTTTAAACTTTTTTAAATATTTTCAATGTTAGTTATAATAGACTATATTACTTTATAACAGAAGGAATATTACTCATAGTAAGTAAAATTATTTTTTTTAATATCCAATGTATATAAATTACAATTTTAAACCTTTATATTTAAATATTATTTAAGTAATATTAATGGAACTTACTACAAAATTAGCCAAGTTATTTCTCGGATTTAGTAAACTTTATTTATTAATTAATTTATTTATTTATTTCAAATATATGTAACCTAAGTAATAAAGTTTCATATGTATGTACAAAGAACAGGTTAGAATTCATTTTATTTAACTACAATTTAATTACAATTTTAAAATTACCACTTTAAAATTTTAAAATATTTTCATTGTTAGTTTTAATTTTTTAAATATTACTTTATAACAGAAGGATAATTACTCAATATAGTAAGTAAAATTATTTTTCCATATCAAAGTATATGTAAATTACAATTTTAAACTATTATATTTAAACATTATTTAAAAATAATATAAATGGCACAGACTACAAAACTATCTAAGTCATTTCTCAGATTTAGTAAACTTTATGTATTAATTAATTAATTTATTTATTTTAAATATATGTAACCTGTAATAAAGTTTCATATGTATGTACAAAGAACAATGGGTCATACATTTTAATCATCTAGCTTTAGTTTTTAATTTCATTTTTTTAGTAGGTGTTTTATTTATTTATTCTTTTTTAACTTGTAATACATTTATTATAGAGGTGTTTCGATATTTTTTTTATATTTTATTTAAAACAATTTTTAAACGGTTATTTTTGATAATTTAATTTTTATTTTAACAAAATTTAAAAATTTTAAACAACAATTTCAAATTATTTTTCCTTAAATTCCAATATTTATTACCTTTTTTTTTTTTTTTTTTTATATATATATTTAAATATTAAAAAGGAAAATTTTTGAAATGACGGCATAAATAGCTATTTCATTTCTCTGATTCAGTAAATTTTTTTTTATAAACTTAGTAATATATAGTTTCTCTTGTATATATATAAGGACACGGGTCGTTTAATGATCTACAAATTCTAGCTTTTCTTATTAACTTCCATTTTACTGTATATATTTATTTGATTCTTTTAGATGCCAGAAATATATTTTGAGAGAGATGTTTGATTTTTTATTTATTTATTCTAAATGAAGTTTGATGTTGGTTGAATCTTTTTTGAATTCATATAGTATAACCTATATATATTTTTTTATTATCAGGACTTTCAATCGAAGAGATATTGCATTGGTATACTAATGATTCAGTGCAACATTTATTTTGTAGTGGGCAATTTTGAGGGTTTCGACAATTACATAGTTTTTTTGTTTATTTACATCAGTTTTTTATCTTAATTTTTTAAATTGTCTAAATTTTTTTGGTTTTTCACGCATAAGTGTTTATTTAAGATATTAGCATTAAATTCTTAATGAATTTTTTTTCTAAAATTTTTTTTTTTTTTATTAAAACTTAAATTTTAGTGTGTTTTTATTGAAAATATTAATTAGTTTACTTTCACAAGGAAAATGCTTGACTATTAATGTGAGGAATTTATGTCCTAATCTGTTTTTTACCATTTGGTTATATGGGGAGTATAAGAAATAATTTTTCTACATCTGTTTTTTCTATGCTTTCCATTTTCATTTTTTTATATAAATTAGTTTGGGTTTTTTAGCCAATATCTTTTAATTTCCTTATTATAGCATCCTGATATGCTCATCAAAAATCTTGTTAACAGCACTGAATTTTTACTAATTCGTTTAAACCCAGATAATGGTATATGTTTAATTATAGATGGGGTGAAAAATGATTTAAATATTTATATATAAAGGAGAATTTATGTTGGGTTTTTATAAAATATTTATTTATATGTTTTTTTTATTTAGATCTAAAAAATATCTAGGAAGTCTAATTTTTTTTTAAAAGAAAAGTTCACTCATTAACTGAGAAAATGTTTTTATCATCTTAATAAAAACAACAACCTTCTATCTTTTTGACCAAAATGTTTGGGTAATTTCCATTTGTAAATCAATTGATTAACCCAATATTTGGAGAATTGTTATATAAATATTTATAAACATATATATATATATATATATATATATATATATATATATATATATAAATATAAATGTATTTTTTTTTAGGCGTTAATAAGTGTTTTTCAGATGTAATACAACAATATCTTTTTAGTTATATTAATAAATATTCATATTATCCATCATTTTGCATCACGACTAAAGTCTCATCCACAGCTTAATTTTCAGATGCTGATTACAGGCTGGTCGTTACGCAATTTAAATTTTAAACAATATATCAAGTTATCGTAATGTTGGCGTAGATATATATTTTTTTCTAAGATTTTAATTTGAAAATTATATTTTCACAGAAATAGATTTTTATGTGGATTTATAATCTATTATCTATCTAATACAACCTCATTCATATTGATCTATCCATTGACGTTGTGAAATGGTAATATTTAAAATGAGCCTGAATGATAATCTCTCAATCGTGGAGGACAGTCAAATTTAACTTAAAACAACATATCCATTCTATCTATTATTTCTGCAGTGTAAAATCGATGAAAGTCGAACATGAATATATATATATATATATATATATATATATATATATATATATATATATATATATATATATATTTAAAAGTTTTCAAATTCATCCAAATCTCCTTCTAGTTTAACTCTGTTACATAAGTTGGAATGACAAATCAAAATACAAGTATATGAGATTTCCAATATTTTTTACATCGAACCTTGCTTATAATAATTAATTAATGCTTTAATTTATTTAGACTAAAATAGAATTCATTCTAACTAATTAATATTAAATTTAACTATAAAATTCAATATTACATATTACCAATTTTAAATTTTAAATTTAATCTGTATTAAGATTAAAACATACAAAAGAGTATCTAATCACATACATATAGATACACATACATATATTTATACACCTACATATACAATATACATACATACACACATACATACACATATACGCATGTGCATGTATACACAGCCAGAAAAAATATAAATATATCAAACGACACAACATAAAAAAGTGAATAAAATAAAATAAATGAATATATACACATTACATACACCACAATGGGATACACATATATATATATATATATATATATATATATATATATATATATATATATATATATATATATACATTCATACATAAAAAACACACATATATATATTTCATGCTAGAAACGTCAATGTTCTGACGATTGCGTCTATAAGCATTTTCCAGCCTGTCGCATCTAAATAATAATTTTATATTTCACTTTTATATATATATATATATATATATATATATATATGTAAGTATGTATGTATATATATATATATATATATATATAAATATATATATATATATATATATATTTAATGTGTGTGTGTGTTACTTTTGTGTATGCATGTATTTGTTTATGTATATAAATGTGTGTGTTGAACACTTTTATGTTCATTTTAATTTACAAAAAGTCGCATATACTGATACACTTTCAGTTAAAAATATTATATAGTTAATTTGACTATGTTTTCTTCACACAAACACATATATAACACACACAATATATATATATATATATATGTGTGTGTATATATATATATATATGTGTGTGTGTGTGCCTATGTATTAATGTATGTATGTATTTATGTATATATTCATTATTGGACTTGACTTTAATGTTCATTTTTGTATTCACATGAAACAAACTTTTCTATCTCTGATATTGAACATAATGACATAAATATATATCCCCTTAAGACTATATTTCTTCAAATCAGCATAGACATGAGAATAAAAACATACGTTCCTAAAAATTAAAACCACAAACCTTTGCCTTTGAATGGACTCGTCCCGAAACACCTACTGTTCTTTTTATGCGAACATCTTTCAAATAGCAGAGATTGTGCAGCCAAATTTAGTGTTGACTATTTCCTTTTTTGTTTGGCCTTCTTCTGAACGGTTGTGTTGTGTGTGTGCGATTGTTTTTCTTGGTTTGCTGTGTGACGAGTTTGGCCCGCAAAGAAAGTGATCAAGTGAAATTGCGAAGATTTCCAGGAACCCTTCTGGATTGACGAACTTTAAGTCTTTTTCTGTTAAGTTATTGTTTTAAGTTTTATTTTTTATTTCTTCCATTTCTTTTGTTGGTTTTATTTTTCTGGGCTTCGGCCCGCATATTTTTTTTATTTTTAGCCCGGTTTGAATAAGTCTTACCGGACGACTGCTTTTTTATTTCTGTTTATTTCTGTTTTTTGTTTTAATTTAGTACAAAAAAAAAAAAAAAAAAAAAGAAAACTTTTTATTTTTTATTTTTATTTTATTTTTTTATTTATTTAATTAGCGACCTTGGTCGCATTCTTTCTCTTTTTGGTTTGACTAGTTTGTTTTTTTTTTTTGCTTTTAATTTATTTTCTTTATCGGCTTCGGCCGAAAACCTTTATTTTTTATTTTATTTTCTTTTTCCTTTTGTACTTTTTTGAATTTTCTGGAAAAAAAAAAGAAAAAAGAGAGGAGTTTCTTTTTTTCGGCTGCCTTCGGGCACCATTTTTATTTTTATTTTTTTAAAAATAGAGTCTTACCTGTTTATTTTCTTTCTGTTTATCTAGTTTGTCATTTATTTTATTTTACTTTTAGTTTATTTTTTAAATTTTAATTTCCTGGGTTATCCAGGCTTTTCTTTTTTTTTTTTTTTTTTTTCCCAGCTCCTCTCCCCGTGTTTGTGGAAAATTTCCCGCTAGTGGTAGTTCTCCACGCTTTTAGCAACATGGCCGACGAAAAAAATCGGTCGGTTGTAAAATAGACCTCTTTATAAGGCTGCTAACGCCGACCCGCCTGAGAAAACGGCAAAAAGCGGGCTGATGGTAGCCCAAAATCTGCTCAGTCTAGTATCTCCAAGAAAGGGAGATAATTATAAAAATGACGAAGTTCCAAAGGAGGCACAAAGTAAGACGTCCGAGGATTTGCCCTCCTGCTGGAAGTCCCCCCCTAGTTGTATTTTTTTTAACATGGCGGATTTCCTGGATAAGGCGAAAGGCTACGCCCATCTTGTTAATAAAGATGGGTTCGTCGATGTGGTCCAGGAACTCGATGTGTTCGCAAAGAGAATGGTGACCGTTTTTGTGGTGGACAAGAAAACTCGTAAGTTTTTGTCGCTCCACAAAAGACACTGTGATTAAATCACTTCTGTCCCTGGGGATAAAACCCCAAAGAGTAATAAAGGGTACTGGGTTCTTCATGTAGGGACATTCTGCTACCCACACCAGAAGATTGCCTGGCCATGGCCAAAAAAGAATTAATTACAAAAGATTTGATTATAAGAACCGAATACGAAGGCCGCAGGCGGACCAGGGTGGCCGTTTTTGAGGTTCCTCCTCAAATTTCGGGAGAGCTCCTGGCTGCATTTTTTATGCAGTACGGCCAAATTTTAGGGGCTCTCTATGACAATTTGAATGGGGGATGGACTTTCGATGTAATGCTCGACCAGAAGGCCTTCAAGTCCGTCCCCAACTGTTTGGTGTTTGGCGACCGGAAAATGCCAGTCATAGTGACCGGTAGGAGACCAACTTGCTGGAGGTGTGGAGAGACTGGTCACCTTTCCTCCTCCTGCCCAGGGAAGAAGGCCCCTGGAGGTCCGGTCGCAGGCGACCAAAATCCCACCCTTGGCCGAAAAGGTAAAATCCGCGGCGCCTGTAGTGGGCCTAGCTGCGAGGCGGACCGATGAGGAAAATCCCTCAGTTGGGCCCAGACCCACATTACCCCCCCTAAACGACGACGCCTTCCACAAGTGTGGATAAGGATAAGGATGAGGGGAATGGCGCCTCGTAGTTAGGGGCAAGGGGAAGACCCAAACAGCGGTTCCTCAGTCCCAGCATGACCCCAAGGACAAAGTCACCTACAGCCCCATTCCCTCTACCAGCTCTGAGGGCGACGCCTCGGCGTCTTATGAAAAAAATGCAAGTGAAACGCCAAAGGCAAATGAGCCAAGCTGGCAGAAAATATTAGACCTGAAAAAGCTTAAAGAAAAACTGGAGGCCAAGCGGGATAAAGATAAAAAATCGCCGGGGGCACCGGGCCCCCTATCCTCTGTCCCGTCTTCCCCTTCTTCATCAAAAAATACATTCAGGAAGCCACCTCCGCCCAAATATGTATCTAACTCTCCAGCAAAATCACTTCATTCGTCCAAACCTTCACCGGTAAGGACTCCTACTGGTTGGACTCAATCAACTACACCTAATGTCACACCCATTTCAACACCCATGCAATCACCTCAAAAGAAAAGGGTTAGAAGCCCGGATTCACAAATACTTACCGAAAAAAAGAAAAAAAAGCTCAAACCGCCTTATTTCCCAGGGGAAGACGTCTGCCGCGTAACCCGGGACCAGGCGGAAAGGGTCTTCAGCCAGACTCGCAACCCGAAGGACTTAAAAGTTCTATGGAACTTTCAAAAAATTAATGGGGTGGATGTAGAAGAACCTAAAAATTTCCCTTCGGCGGGAAGAATACTGACAGTAATCAGAACTGGCCCGGGTACGCGGGAGATCTGGAGCATGGTAGAGGAGGCCCAGTCATCTCTAAAAATGGTGCCCCCGGCTGCCTACTTACTTGACCCGGAAACGGATGAAGGGAGGGTCCCCTTTTTCGTTCACCCATCCCTTTATAGAGCTCTTAAACTGACGTACCCTTCGGACATCGGCGGCTTGTCTCAGGATGATACTGTCGAAAATGAGATGGCGTCTGGATCCATGCGACGAGCTGTGGGTGTCCTCTCCCCAGTCATGTTTTATCCTGAAGGACAACCCTAATCGGCTTCACAATGGCACTTTGGTTAGCTAGTTTAAATGTCCGAGGCCTGAGGTCCGAGTCTCGCAGGGCGAGGCTCTCTCGTGACCTTCAGCGCCTCGGAGTGAATGTATTTTGTATACAAGAGACCCGGTTTTCTTCTCATGACCATGAGGATATACTGTCTAAGGGGTTCGCCCTTTTTTCAGCATGTTTTGATGGTCGAGGGGTGTCTCTTGGCTAGTGAGCAGGTCTTTGAAGGCTGCATTGTCTTCGCGGATCCGGCGGGCAGGCTTCGCGTGCTGGATGTTACCATAAAGGATAAGGTTCTTCGTCTCATTGGGGTTTATGCGCCCAATATCCATTCCGAGCGGCCTGCTTTGTTTCGGCAGATCGCGCCGTTCTTGACGACGTCTCGTCGGGTAGTTTTAGCGGGGGATTGGAATGCCGTCCTTGACCCCGATATAGATCGTATAGGGCACAAACAAGGTACTAACAACCCGGATGTGAAACCATTTCGGGACTTTATCGATGGGTTTGATCTCGTCGATAAGTTCCGGAATGAACACCCTCGGGAGGTAGCATGGACTTGGACAACTAGTGGCAACTCGGCTCCTGGCTCGCTTGCGAGCTACCTGGACCGAGTCTTAGTTATGAGAGTCGATGTAGGGCTCTTAGGGTGTCAAAGTTTCCATTATATAGTTTATACGGATCATAGGCTTGTCCGGGTTCGTGTAAACTTAGATAAGCCTAAGGTTAGATTGGCTGGTTACTGGAAATTGAACTGTTCACTTTTCGGTGATCAGGGTTTCCGGGACCAGCTGTTACTAATGATACAAAGGGAATTGACGGGAGCGGTTGTGGGAAATGCCTGGTGGGGATAATTTAAAATCTAAAATTCGAACGTTTGCTGCCGATTTTAGTCGTCGACTCAATCTAGATAGATTAGCGGCGCAAACTGCTTTAGAAGATAAAGTCGATCGGGCAGTGAAATCCCGTGTTAGTGGGGACATAGCCTTAGCTAAGGCAGAGTTGGCCTCCTTGCTTATCAAGAAGGATCAAGCTCTGGTAGTTAGGGCTAGGTTAAAAGAATGTCTTCTGAGGCTACGAATATGGCCGCTGAACTGCGTGTAGAGGAGAATCGAAACGCGGCTAGGCGACATATAGCGTGCGTCACATTACCGGATAAGCGGACCGTGACTGCAAACGCGGGCATATGTGAGGTCTTTCGGGATTACTTCCAGGATCTTTTCACCAGGGAGCCCGGTCTGAGCTCTGCTCAGTTCGACGCCTATTTAGCTGACTTTCCCTGCTTCACGGCAGCTGAAGGGGCTAGGTGCGAGGGTCCCATAACAGAGTCGGAAATCTGGGAAGCGCTGAAGCAGGTTGGCCTGGATAAGTCTCCGGGATTAGATGGTCTTCCCTACGAAGTTTACTTGAGGTTGTCGCACGTTTTTCTTCCTTTGCTGCAGCTGATTTTCAACCACTGGATGAGGCAGGGGTCTTTACCTCAACGCTTCACCAGGGGTGTGATCAAGTTGCTGCGTAAGGACAAGGACGGTGGGGATGGGTTAGGGAACTTTCGCCCTTTAACGATGTTAAATACTGACTTAAAGATTTTGGCGAAGATCTTAGCCAACCGTTTGCAGCTTGTCCTGTCTAGTCTGATTGGCCCTGAACAGACTTGTGCTGTGAAGGGTAGGACTATTCAGGATAACCTTCATATGGTACGCTTGATCTTAGAACAAGTCGACAGTGAAGCCGCGCTGATCAATTTAGATCAGTCCAAGGCCTTCGATAGGGTTGACCATCGATTTCTGGAGGCTGTCCTTTCGGCGGCCGGTTTCGGAGCCGACT
Organism: Acanthosepion pharaonis; assembly: GCA_903632075.3. Lineage (NCBI taxonomy): Eukaryota > Metazoa > Mollusca > Cephalopoda > Sepiida > Sepiidae > Acanthosepion > Acanthosepion pharaonis. The sequence continues at coordinate 744,560 of CAHIKZ030001368.1, read as the reverse complement.
TTCGCTCCTGGATCCGACTCTTGTATGCGACCCCCGGTGCGCTGGTGGAAGTGAATGGGGTAAGATCGAAGCCTTTCGTATTGTCTCGCTCCATTCGTCAAGGTTGTCCGCTCGCCTCTGCTTTACGTTCTTGCGTTGGAACCTTTCCTTCGCAAGTTAAAGGCGAATCCGGTCCTACGCGGTATTTCGCTGCCTGGTGCTTCCACCTCGGCCAGGTATTCTGCCTATGCTGACGACGTTTCGGTTCTTGTGTCGAGCAGAGCCGAGATTGACGAAGTCAGCAAGCAGATCAGTGGGTATGAGATGGTGACAGGGGCCAAGATCAACCGCGATAAGTCTGTGGGCTTGCGGTTGGGTGCGTGGAAGGGAGTTTCTCTTCCCGGACCTTTCCTCTGGACGGATGGGCCGATCAAGATACTCGGCGTCTGGTTCGGTCCTGATCTCCAGTTGGAAATGAATTGGTCGGAGGTGCAAGGGCGGGCCGAGGCCGCGGGTAATCTGTGGTCTCGGAGGAGACTTTCCCTGAAGGGAAGGGCGGAAGTATGTGTTTCACACATCTATCCGATCCTCCTCTACCGACTCTCTGTGCTTCCACTCCCGTATGCCCGACTAATGTCATTAGTCCGGACCTTGTTCTCTTTCTTGTGGAGAGGCAAGGCCCCTATGGTATCTCGCGAGATCTGTTGCCTTCATCCCTCTGAGGGCGGTCTGGGTATGCCTAGCATTGAGATTCGTCAATATATGCTTCGCATTACCTTTCTAGACCGAATGTGTCGCGGTTTGGATGAGGTGGGCACCTTTTGGAAAGAAGATGTCCGAAAACATTTCCCGTCCCTGAGAAGTGTGCACTCGTGCGAGGAGGAGGCCGGCCGTACACCTCGTGCCGAGTGCTCCTTCTACCGCGAATGTCGTCGTGCTTTGAAACTCCTCTTGCGGACGTCGGATGGCCTCTCCGACGCCCAAGCGTTGTCTCGTAAGGCATTATATCGAGTGTTAGTTAGGGGTCCGTTCGGATGGTTCTGATCGACGATCTCGGTCTTACGAAGCAGGAGGCTCGCTCGATATGGCCTTGGGCGCCTGGGTTGAAATGTCTCAATAATGATGAGGCATCACCACCTGGCTGATGATTCGTGGGGCCCTCTGGGTCGGCAAAAGACTTTGTTCAGCAGGCTTGGAGAAATATCCAAACTGTCGTCGCTGTACTGGGAAGGTCGAGACCATTGGTCACGCCTTTTTTTCAGTGCAAGACGGTAGTGCCGTTGTGCAAGTTTGTTGAAGGCCTCATGGTTCGCATGCTGCAGGGAAAGTTTTTTGTCCTGGAAGCCAGTTCTGTTTGTAGCAATGCGGTGTCGCAATTGACGAAGGCTGAACACTATGTGTTCTGTTGCTTACTAGGGGTTATGCGAGTCGTGATTTGGATGACGCGACAGAAGGTATTCTATGAAGACGAGAAGTTCACCTCTTCCCAACTGATCTTGTACTTTAAGCATCAGCTTAAAGTCAAGATTAGGACGGAAAGGCGGCGGCTCCCATCATCAGAATTTGGCAAAAGGTGGGTGAATCTTGCGCGAATGTGTAGAGTGAAAGGGCCTGACCTAGAGTTGCATTTGGATGTCGGTTAGGTACAGAATTTTGTCCTAACAGGGTTGAACATATGCAACCCACCCAGATATTAGGCTAGTCTAGGTTTTCGACTTTGAATTTTTAGTTTCTTTTTTTTTTCCCCGGTTAACTTAGCTAGGGTATGCAAGCTCATTGGTCCCTTTTATTTCTGTCCCTATTTTTTTTTTTTGTTTTTGTTTAATTCCCCATCCCCTCCCTCGTTAGGTGGTTAGTGATGTCAGTTCTCTGGTGGATGCGGGGCGCCTTTCGTTTCGTGTGTGTGCTTTCGTATTTGTTGTTGTGTATGAATGAGTGAGTGCTTGTGAGAATGCTTGAGGTTTTGAATGTGTCCTTATTTTCTTAGTCCCGCATCGATTTCGTCTGGTTAACTGATATTTCTGCCACATTCAAAGTATGTGGGGGGTTTTAATACTAACACTAATTTTGTTTAGTTTATTGTAAATATATTTCGTCATATTGTATAAACTCATTGGTTATTTTTTAGAAATTGTTATTTTATGACCCTCCCCCTATGAACATTATCTGTATATAAGGGGACTATTTAGGACTTCATAGAGAATCTGAGGTATTATGGTGGACGTTGCAAGAAAGGTAGGAGTGAATGTGTTGTTTTGGTGATTAGAATATTGTTGGCATGTTTGGGTCAGTGTCTGCGACTAGTTTTAGATTTAAGACAGAAGAAGACCGTCATTCCCCATTCCCCTTTTTAGGCCTCGTGCCACATTTTGTATTTTAATACAAATAAATATTGTGTTGACTGGTTCACCGTGTTGGCCCGGTCTCACTCTTTATTTCATCTGAAGGTTCTGGAAGCACTTTACATCGGGTCCCGCAAGCCTTCTTTGTGCAAACAACGTGAGTGTTTGCTAGGACTCGCTGTCATCTGTCTCTACTTCCTTCTGCATTATATTGATGCATATATATATATATATATATATATATATATATATATATATATATATATATTTTTTTTTCCTTATTGTATTGTTTTTTTCTCTGTTTTAATTTTGAATCTCCCGTTGAAGTTTGAAGAACGGGAGCGAAACCGGTTGCTTCCCCCCCTGTTATTGTTTTTTTTTTTTTTTTTTTCTTGTTTAATATGTCTTGTAATATTAAATGTTATACTTTTATTTCGATCATTAAATTTTCTACCTACAAAAATATCTTTAAATATCTGAAAATCAGGTACAGCCATAATTTAATTTGTAAATTAAATAAAATATTACAGATTAAGGCGAAATTAAGATCTATTGAATATGAAATTAAATTTCTTCAACAATGTATCCGCTTCCAGGTTTGACCCTCTTTCATTCAATTCAGAGTGAGGAGGGCTAAGTTACATCCTGGTTGGAATATTGAGTCTGTCTTTATCAAAGATTGGATTAAACATCTTTCTTCTAGAAGCCTTGGCCTTAAGCGTGATTACAGGAGATTACTATGTACTCATATGAATTCAGTTTCATTTTTTGATTGGATTAGGTTCTCTAGGTTTTTGGGATCTGTCCATCAACGGCAGTGTGTTAAATTGTCTACAAAGCAAGATGCCAAGTTGAAAAGATTTGGTTCAGAAGAAATACAGAGTCACATCTGAACCTAATTTAAATAATATTATTAATCTGTTCACGCATGAACTAACTGAGTTAGAATCTTTTGTTATTTCTCACGGGTTGGACTTCTCCATTCCACCCTCTATGCCTGACAAGAAGAAGATTTTTTCCGAGTTTGAGGTTTTCTATGCTCAGTTGGCAAGACTCTCTCCTATCTCTGTCGACGCGGTGACTAATTTGAAAGCCCAGTTAAATAATTTCGCACACATTTTTTCCTGCTCTTCTGTCGCAACTGCTGAATCCAAATGGAAAGCAGAACATCAGCGTGTTTTTGATTCTCTGAGGAATAATTATAACTTGATAATTTCCAGACCAGATAAAGGTGTTGGAGTAGTTATTTTAGATCGAGCTGACTATATAACTAAAATGTCTTCTATCTTAGAAGATACTTCAAAATTTACTAAACTTGGTTCTGCTGACACCTGTGATGGAACCTCCTCAGGTGAAGCGAAATTTCAAAAATCACTTTTAAAGTGGGTAAAGTCAGGGCTACTTTCAAAAGAAATCGCCAACGAAATCCGTCCTTCCGGTAGGATTCGTCCCCGATTATATGGTCTCCAAAAAATCCATAAGGAGGGTGTACCTTTGCGACCGATTTTGTCTATGATCGGTTCAGCCCAAAACAAGGTAACCCAATGGCTCTCCACACTTTTGGATCCTGTGTTGCAGTGCCTGGATGGTTTTTGTATCAAGGATTCCTTTTCTTTATATTTATATATATATATATATATATATATATATATATATATATATATATATATATATATATATATATACATGCATATATACATACATAAACCTACACATATAACAACAATATTCTCAAAGTGACAATAAAGGAATGCAAAGTCGATACAAGATTAAAATGTAACAAAGCACAACTGTTGATTATTAAATCTACAAGCAATTATAAAACCATTATCCAACGAAAGTAGATTGTAGTTAGCATTGATGATATATTCCAAAACACTAAAATATACACGTATGCAAATATATATACAAAGATACACACACAGATACATATATATATATATATATATATATATCCACATACACATACACACACACAGAGACACACACATATATATATATATATATATATATATATATATATATATATATATATATATATTTATGTATATTTATTATCATATTTATGGGTAAAATCCTCACTGTAAGTGTTATATGGCAATCTTCAGGCCATATATATATACATCCCTCAAATCCCATATGTATATATATATATATATATGTGTGTGTGTGTGTGTGCGTGTGTGTGTGCGTGTGTGTGTGTGCCTGCGTTTGTGTATGTGTGATTCTGCCGTAAGCTACGGGGAAAGTGGGGTTTATGAGCCAAAATAAAATTCAGTACTGTGCTGGTAATTTTTTTCTCACACAGTTATAATTCTAATTTTATTGTTAGATAAGAAGCTTTAATTTTTAACTAACTCCATAAAAAGTGTATTCAATGGGTTTTTCATATCATTATTGTTTTTTTTTCTGTTTGCTGATTGATATCAGAATAGAATATTATATAAAATAATATTAAGAAAGTTGAGAATGCTACGGCATTGGTTACTTTGTTAATTCCCAAGAAAATATTCAGTTACATTTTTAAATCATCTCACCCCATGCAAGGCAGTAAATCCACGAATGTGTTTAGTGAGTGAAATTATAAGAAATAATTAAACATTAAGGAGCGAAAACAATAGAAGAGTAATCAGGAAGCCAGTAGATAACGATTGACATTACATTTAAATTTTAGATGATGAAAATTGACCGGAAAGCGTGGAACCGGAAAAGAGTTCCAAAAGCGAGAAGTGAAAAAAAAAACTGTTAGTACAAAACTTATGTTTGTATATCTGCCTAATTCAAATGTATATTTATTACGACTTTTCACCACTCTAGTACACTGCTTTAATTCCTAAAGTCTAGGTACAATAGAGGAAAGTTAATCAGAACAATTACCATGAACGTACCTATAGAACAGGTACAGGAAAGCTTCATTAGAACGGTGCGAATATAGCTGAAGCGGAGATGTCAGGTCAAGAGCCATAATATAGCTTCTTTAGATTTTTTCAAGAATCTCTAAATATGTAGCAGAAGCAGCGCAGCAATATTCAAAGCATGGAAGAATGGTATATTCATAAATACGTAAAATATTTTCCGAAGAGAAATATTTCAGAACTTTTCAACACAATTAACTTTCCTTACCATGCTTATATTTAACGACCTATTTCTAAAATGCAAGACGCTTACATAACCTTCAGAAATTCTGTTTGGATTCTTAGCACCTTTCATTGTCACATCGCTATAACACAGTTCTTATAATTAAACACACTAAGTGATCACATCATTTTCTTGGTTTCTTTTATATTCTTAACTGTTTTTTTTATTTCAAAGCATTATGCTTCTGTTGCCTGTGAATTTTCACATGTTTTCCCATTCATACTTTTTCTTCTAAAAATCGTGTGAACTCAATATCATTTACGTTTTGACTTTAATCCAATAACATTCGTCTACACAGTGATGTTGATGCCAACATCTCATCACAAAAGTTGTATATAACACGGATGACTTCAAAAATATTGCCTTTTTTCCTAAAATAATAAAAATAAGAATGAAACAAAGAGAATAATAATAATAAAAACAAAATGATTGACGTAATGTTTTCCAATATTTTTCAACACTCAGGGGATGAGCGCAATTTGAGATGTTAAACAATATCTTCAAGTTATATTAAAAAAATTCAAGTATGAAAATATATAAATGTACAAATAATTATAAGACTTTGTACAAAGGTTGCTTTTCTAGTAAAAAAAGGTTGTACTAAAATCAATGAAACGCCGCCAGCATGAAGTTATGAAACTGAAACGTGCCTAAAATGATGGTGTTGTTGTTCATGTTGGAATTTTCTGTTAGTTGATTAGTTATGAAGAGGAATTACTAAAAGAGTTTCGTATAAGTCTGATGGAACTCTCCTGCCATTCTGTTCGTTCGGGCGGTAAGTTAATAATTTGGATACGTAACTATCCATTTTTAGCGTCGAAATATTGCTTTATTGCAAACCACTGTAATTTCGACTAAATTCTTAAGGTCGACATTCTGAAAAAATATTCAAAATCTACTTAACCTGTCGACCCTGTGACTTGTTATCGACCGGGCTGAAATGTAAAATTAATAGAGCGGTGTCCGTCTCAGAAATGGAATCATTTCGCCCTATCGATAAAAGTTTAACATGAGCTGAATAGACACAAGATCGCCACCAGATTCCGACATTTACTGGAAGATTAGCTACAATGAAACTTTTATTTACGAACACAAGCAGATGGTGGAGAACCGAACAATAACACGTTTAGTTTCCTCTGATATAAGTAGACACGTTGCTTTTTACAGAAAACCTTAATAAAATCTGAGGGTTTCGATATCTACAAAACTTAATAATTGTAGAAATGCAATGAAACAAAAATGAAATCAAATAACAATTACTGAATAGGAGCGGAATCGAAACAGTTTCCTTAGAAGGCCTATGCACTTCTCAAATGTGCAAATTGTTTTACGAAAGACACAATGAATGGTACGAGTACATACTTTCAAGAAGTCGGGCACGCATTGCAACTAATAGGAATCAATAGTTGATTCATTAAATATGACAATATTCGAAGAAACCCAAAGAGGCCATGAAATAACTTTACACGAAGATCGGCATATAGACTGGTGTTTAAACCAATCTTAACACCAAAAAAAAAAAAACGTTACCAAAGAAGAAAAGGAATATAACTCAGTTTAACTCGCCGTTAATTTAGTGTTGGAAACAAAGATTGGAAGAATCATCATGACATATTAAATATTGATTTTCCCCCAAGTCTCATATTACACAAGGTCTGAAATAAAATCACTGGAAAAATCAGTTACATGTATGAGAAAAATAGAAAAATAATAAAAGGGCAAAATGATAAGAAATAGGGTATGGGGTGATTGATTGTAGGAGTGAAAGCTGTCGAGAGAAAATTCAATGGTCAGAATACAGTAAAATGTCCGCTTAACGGTAACAGCCTGGTGGAGAGACAATTTTATAGAAGAAAAATAGAGCCTATAAAGAACCAGGAAAAAATGTATTTTGATTCAATGGAAGCAAATTTCAAAACGAACATTATAACCACAAATCATGCTTTAAACTAGCAAGGCATAAAACCAACACAAAACTTGCCCGTGATATATGAGAAAAAAGATGTCGGATTCCTCACAAAAAAAAACAAGGACTAAAGTCCATCTGAACACATTGAGTGAAAGAGAATGAGAAGACATTTGAAAGAACCAGAAATCCAACTGTAAACAAGAGATAAACCTCTACTGCTGTTGATAAATGGGAAAGGAGTGAGAACAAGGCAATAGGCGAACCCATCTACTCCTAGTAATTAGCAAGGTTGCTTCAGTGTAAGCATGGAAAGTGTAAATTTAGAGTTAGACAGCACCTGCCTCAGTATCATATCTGGTTTCTTACAATATGAAGACTCTGCCATTGTTAAACGGAACACTTTTCAGTGAACTCAATTCTACATGCGTTAAAAGTTAAAGATAGGATAACCACATATGTACACATATGACAAATGTAACCTAGTCTATATATATCGATCAAAGGATGAAACTCGTCGGCTAAGAATAGTTCTTCTCTTGTATTTTTATTCATTTTTTTATTTTATAGATACATTCTATCTGAAAATAATTTATACACACACACACACACACACACACACACACATACATATATATATATATATATATATATATATATATATATATATATATATATATATATATAATGACAAACAAATATATTTTATTGAAGCCGATAAAACATGGCTTCTAATCCCCAGACCTGTAAACCAAAGGAAGATGGAAAATTTCAATTTAGGTTTAAAAGAATAGCAATTTCATAAAGGAGGTAGGAGAAAGAAAGATATTAAGTTAGCATTGTGTAGACAGTGGAAAAGTAAACGGTTTCACTTGTATTAACACCCGTGGTGACCTAAAATGACATCCGGATTGTAGACAAAAATCATAACATTAAATTGACAACTGAAAAAAAGATTTTAAGTGTAAATTCGAAAATTTGTCTGGATCCTTCCTCGGCTAAGATTTTGACACATATGTATTTAACTTAAAAAAAAAATGTTTATAATTTATATTAGAAATAGTAGTGGTCTAAGAATATTAAAAAAATATTCAAAAGTTATACAAAAAATATTCAAAAAATTTTTTCTGAACCTAGCAAAAGAATTCAGTTTATCCGTAAAAAGATTTTTTCAAAACAAAATATAAAACTATATATATACACACACACACACATATATATATATAATTCTATACACACACACATACATATACATATCCATATATATATATATATATATATATACATATATATATATATATATATATATATATATATATAATATATATGTAAATATAATATTACCAAGATTACCACACAACATAACAAGCACATATACATATATGCCCACATATAAAACTCCATATACATATCTATACGCCAACCCACATGTATATCACCATATATATATATATATATATATATATATATATATATATATATATATATATATATATATATATATATAAAAGAAAGTTTGTAGTGGTTCCAACGAGAGAAAAAATGTATATTAAAAAAGGAAGAGAAGAGAGGTGCCGCAAACGTTTTTTCCATGTAATATGGATTTATTTAGAAAAAATATTATGCTTTGTTTTACATAATTTTACTACACGGGTTTCTGGTCTCGCGAAAAGAAAACCGAAAAAGCAACTCCGGAAATAAAAATAGAATTTAGAGAGAGTCTAAGTATGACAGTGTGGGACGAATGTTAGACATAAAGAGAGGGGTAACCGACGAGAGAAGGTGGGTGATTAAACCTTAACAGAGAGAAGTTTTAGAGAGGTGAATGGAAGAGGTTTAAGTGAGAGAAACATGAATGTTGTCAGAAGTCTAATACATTTCGTGGGGACATACACACACCATAGACGATCTAATGTTAAAGATCAGAATAAGAGGGAGGGAGAGGAAAAGAAAAGAAGAAGGGGGGGAGAGATGTGCATTTACTAAAAGGGCCGCTGTGTAATTAATATCGACTAAAGTTTACAAATCAAATATAGACTTATAAAATATAAGTATAACGATTATCTAATCTAGCAAGGACCTATATTTTTATGTTCAAAAACACCTGCGAATAGACACATACACAATAACATATACATGTACATACATACATATAGTCGTGTACCCAAATACACACATACATATACCCATGTACACACATGTACATATATCCACATATACACACATATACACACATACACACACATATATATATATACATGTATACATATGCATATATATATATTTACATACACACATACGTATTCTCCCATACATATATATACATACACATACAAACACACATACACATGCATGTATACATATAATACATAAATACACAAACACACACATACATACATATACATATACGTCCATACACATCCACTCCTACATAAAATATACACACATTTACACACATATATACATACGGACATACACATAGGTGCACATAAACATATATACCTAAAACCTTACATCTCCATACAATTACATACACCTATCTAAACAAATAAACAATGTATCCCTATATCTATCCGTCTAACAATACATGCATACATATATACATACATATACGCCCATATACAGATATATATGAGTACATACATACCAAAACATACACACACATATAAGCACATCTACCTAAACATCTATCTACATACACATACATCCATATACGCACACATAAATATGCATATATATATATATGCATATATATATATATATATATATATATATATATATATATATATATATATATATATATATACACATACATATATACGCACCTACATATATACACATATTCAGCTAACCACATATATATATATATATATAAATTAAAATCTAAAAGTAAAATTTCAAAAATTGGTGTAATATATATATATATATATATATATATATATATATATATATATATATATATATAATTTTGTGTATTTGTGCAGCAATTCTTCTTTAATGCACATTTCATTGAACACGACAGGAAAGGTGTTTTTCTTTAGTTCTTTATATAATTTCTCAAGCGTTCTAATATATTTTTTCTGTTTAAATGATACAGTATATAAAAACTGTCCGAATGTTCTTTTTATCCGAGCGCTTTCGGCTATACATTTTGCCATTTTCAAGGATTAAATATTTTAACTGTTAAATAAGAAAGAGTTTACTGCATGTATGTATTTATATAATGTATCCATTTTTCAAATCACGATCAAGATATTGTGTCCATGTTCATAGTTGATATTATTAAGTGTTTTTTTTTTTATTATTAAGGCTTTCATTATTTTTATCATTTTTGCATGTAGATGATGGTATTATATTTGTGTTTTCAACAATTATCTTCCTAATAGTGTCCGTTAGGTCTCCATGAACATTTAAATGAGATCTAATTGAGCTCTGGTCAGAAAGATGTAGAGTGCGTCTGCGTGTCAAACATATTCTAGTGCGGCCTATATAAATATTTATGAATTTTGATTGATCAATAATACAATTCCTTAATGAACATTTAAATCCATAAATAATATTTGCTCTATTTAATTTTGTTCAGAGAGATTAATTATTATTTTTAACTCTAAGGTTATAGGTTTTAAATTTTTTGTAATAAATAATTAATCTATTTTTTTCTATTGTCAGCTGGTGTTGTGCAGTTTTTTTTAATGTTCTTAATTCTACTTTCGTCTTGTTTATAATGTTTGTTCATTTGATTTTTATAAAAAAATATTAATTTTATTTTTTATCTTTCTATTCTCGTCGTTGCTATTAGCTATGGGATAAAAAGAACATATGGACAGATTATATATAATTTATCATCTGAAAAGAGAAAAACATTTTTGATCTTTAACAATCCAATAAAACCAAGAGTGATGGAAGAAAAATATTTTATTCATAGTAATTAAAACCTTAAAACATGCCATTTAAGAAACAATGATGGAATTTTCATTTTTTTAAAATTACGTCCTGTAGATGGAGTCCTACTGTATGAATGCATTCTTGAAATCTGCTGTTGAGATTCCTCATTGACTGCTGCAACATTTCAGCTGGGATACTGTGAATTTCATCTTGAATTCGAAATGGCGAAATATTTACTTGCTCAAGGTCATTGTCTCGCAGTGTTGCCACTCATGTCTGGCTATGCGCACTTCATTTTTAAGAATGAGAATTTTAGGAGATGTGGGTGGGGGGAAATTAAAAGAGGAGAGAAAGAAAGTCGACGGGTGTCTAATGCATAAAGATACACACACGATAGACAATTAGAAGTTAGGATTGGAGGTAGAGGGAAAAAGAAAGAGAAGAGGTGGGGGAGAGAGATGGGACGAATATGTATATGTAGGTGTATGTATGTGTGTATATATATGTATATGTGTATATATATATATATATATATATATATATATATATATATATATATATATATATATGTATGTGTATGTATATGTATATGTATGTATGTATATATGTATGTATATATGTATGTATGTATGAATATATGCATGGGGGCATGTGTATGCGTGTATATGTATGTGAAAAGTGTGTGTATATGAATATAGATGAATATGTGTGGATATGTGAATATATTTTATATATTTTTAGGTTTTTATATATATATATATATATGTGTATATATATGTATGTGTGTGTACACGTGTGTGTGTGTGTGTGTGAGTACATGCCTAAGTGTATGTACCTACTTGTATATGTTATTTTGTGTGTATTAGCATGTGTTTTTGAACATAGAAATATTTGGTCCTTGCTCGATTAGACAATCGTTATATTCATCTTCATATATTTATATTTGATTTCTAACCTGTAGTCGATATTAATTTGTCAAATTTTCTCAATTACAAAGCGGCCCTTTTAAGTAAACACAATTTTATTTTCCTTCGTCCCATCTCTCTCCCCCCCCTCCTCTTCTTTTTTTTTTTTTTTTCCTCCTTAACCTAACTTCTAATTGTCTATGGTGTGTGTATGTCACCACGAAATGTATCTTTATGCATTATACATCCGTCGACTTTCTTTCTCTCCTCTTTTTAATTTTCTCCCCCCACCACATCTCCTAAAATTCTCTCTGTTAAGGTTTCATCTCCCTCCTCCTCACACTTACACTTTCTCTAAATTCTGTTTTGATTTCCGGAGTTGTTTTTTCTGTTTTCATTTTGAATTTGTAGGTCTGATGATTTGGATCGTATTTACGATTCCAATGGAATAAATTATGACCATGGAATATTAGTGTTTAAGCCTTTTTTATTATATATATATATATATATATATATATATATATATATATATATATATAAGTGTAAAGTAGGTTAATACCAAGTTCCTAACATTATATTTTTTAAAAAGTGCTCAATACAGAGTTGTGTTTAATAATGATATCTATTGGAAATTATAACAAAAACATAATATAAAACGCTACATAAATGCAATCATGTTTCTTCTCTGTATGTGCTTCTTTAGATGGCAGTGGTTAATTGCAGAATAAAAAATCATTTTAAAGTTTAAAAGTTGTAATAACCTCACATGGTTTATTCTTCACTGTACAATAGGAAGGATCTTATGATTATATCATTTTTCTTTTTTTGGGGGGGCGGGGATAAAATAATTAAGTAAAACCATTATTGAGAATCTACAAATTAGCGACAGGATGAGCATTTTTTTGCAGCAAGGAATCCTACATCATATTTAAGGACCATAAACTCGATTTCGGAACTATATCTTCCAGTAGACTGAAGATCCGTCCTATTATACAATGAAGATCTATGGTTAAAAACAACTCCACTGGTTACTTTGGCATTTTCATGGGGTTCTAGGATTCTACCAAAGCCACGGAACTTACGTGCTTGTGACGGTATTGATATAGATAGAACTGTCTTATATAGGGACGATGGCCTAATATTATTAGAAAATTTCTCAAAAATAAAACTTGTTGACATAAGGAAAATGATCGATTTAAAAGCTTGAATCTTAAGGTTAAAATTACTACGAATATTAAAGGGGTGAACTTCATCGATATCACGCTGAATCTTGATGACAAAATATTCCAAGGTTATATGAATTCCAGTTGGAACCCAATATATATAGACCCGAACTCTAACCACCCTCCGTCGGTAATTAAGCATATGAAATCTTAAATATAATTTAGCAATAGTAACAACACTTCTAACAAATGTGTCTTTTGTAAACAGTTGTTCATATGCTGCTCTAAAAAAATAGTGGTTACAAAGATACTAAAATTACTTATAGAAATCCTAAAAATAGCAACCGGAGTAAGAAGAAACTGAACAGGAAAATCATTTGGTATACACCAGCATTCAATCAAGTGATAAAATCTAAGCTAGGGCAGAAGTTTCTCAAACTAATTAATAAGCATTTCCTGGTAATAATCTACTTAATAAAATCTTCAATAAAACCACTGACGTTAATCATTAAGAAACGAAATAACAAACTCTAAACAAGTATAAAAACCAGAATAACAATGCGAAAAATAGAAAGACTAGTATGGATAATGTAATTGTAGAAATCTTAATAAGTGTCCATTGGAAAACAAATGTTTGACGAGATCTCTAGTTTATCTAGGCACAATTTCCCCAATAGAAAACTCGAGTCTCAAAAATATATATATGTAGTAACAAGAAAGGTTTTAGGAACAGATGGTATAAGTATAACTTATTATTAATGCCTTAATGTAAAGTTATGAATAATTAGATTCGAAGATAAGATTTCTTTAGGAAATCAAAGAAGCGAGCTGTCAATTGCAAACAGATGTGAAAGGTTTTTTCAGGATGCCGCAGCTTGGGCGCTGTCGTCATCATGTTACGGTGTACAAACCATTCACTTTTGGGAGCTGGAATGTGCGTACTTTACTTGATGTTGAAGGAAAATGTACAAGGAGCTGAGAGAAAATCTGTACTGGTTGCGAAGGAAAGATATGATATAGATGTTGTGGTCCTTTCGGAAACTAGATTTCCTGGAGGAGTCATTTCAATGATGGATAAACGTTTTTCTGGTGCGGAAGGAAGAAGGGAAAGAAAGAATCAGATGTTGCTTTTGCTATGAGGACATCAATAACTAGTCAGGGGTCGTTGATCGAATGATCATCGTGACAGTTCTTCATGATTGATATTTATGCACCAACCATGGTTTGCACAGATGAAGCAAAGGAAGGTTTTTATAACGAACTAAATTCTCTTGTTAGAAAAGTACCTGTAGCAGTCAAAATTTTCAACCTTGTAGACATTAATGCACGGGGTGGTGGCGACTGTGAGGCATGGAAGGTACACTTGGTAAACAGGGGGTAGGAAGTGTAACAGCAGTAGTCGCTTGTTGCAAATGTGCACGAAATTGTACTTGTTCATTTGCAGCACCGTGTTTTAACAAACGATTAAATATAAGATAACATGAATGCATCCTGGATCAAAACAGTGGGGCACATGATTGACAAAGTTCTTGTGAGGCGTCGTAATATACGTCGGAAACATTGGTCAGTGAACTGAAGTCATCAGAAAAAAAATGTTTTATTTCATCAGTTGAAAAGGATATTTTTTCGAATGACCCCAGTACATCGGTGAAACATGTTGATGTTTTTTAAAAATTGTTTTGATTATTTATGATTCCATCGGATACTCTCTCTCTCTCTCTCTCTCTGTCTCTCTCACACACACACACACACAAACAGGCACAAATACACACAATCACACACACACACAATATATATATATATATATATATATATATATATATATATATATATATATATATAGAGAGAGAGAGAGAGATAGAGGGAGTCTCAATACATATTTTCAAGTTTTCCCAATAAATTATTTGTTCCACAGGAAGCAACCATATCCAATTTAAAGAATGCATATGAGGACAGCTTTGTTATAAATGCATGCTGGGTAAATTTTGGCATCACATGTTTTCAGATTGATTTCCTTCATCATCCAGATATTGCTGACAACACGGCAACGCAATGCAATCTTAAGTAGCAATCAATGTTTCGATTGCTATTTGGCTGCATTCTTACTCTGCAAATTTGCATTTAATCAGTTGCTGCTGGATTTGTAACGTAGAATTTATCTTTTAAGTTCCAGGTCAAAAAAAAAATAAAATAAAATAATATAAAAATGTGACGTACGGGTGAAGGATGAGGATATTCTGCAAAATCTCGATTTTCAAGTCATTTTTTATCAAAATGTCATTCAGGTAGAATCGTACGGAATATAATTGATTATTGCCAAATAACATGGTATTATAATATCTTTCTGAGACCCCAGTGTATCAGTGTGTATATATATATATATATATATATATATATATATATATATATATATATATATATATATATTGATATATAAACACCCTACATACAATTAAAACATTAAAAAATGAAATGATTAATGGTATGAGGGGAAAAAAAAATATATATATATATTTCAAACCGCGCGAATATGCACAGCACAAAGGGGAAAAATATAACGGGGAATGTGAGGGGAATGTATGATAGACACTAGAGTCTAATAACGTGAAGCCCAAGGCTCCCTGGACCGAATATACAGAGTGCCCTCAAGTGCCCTCAAATGAAATGGAGAGTGCGAACTGGACAGTACAGTAAACCAATTCGGACTGAAGTTCTTCGCACAATCCCTGCAATTTATTCAATGCTCAGTGATCGCTGGCCCGGAAGTATTAACCAACTGGCTCTTATGGGCATCCGGATTAAGAACTCGCAATATATATATATATATATATATATATATATATATATATATATATATATGTGTGTGTGTGTGTGTGTGTGTGTGTGTGTGTGTGTGTGTGTGTGTGTAAAGCCTCATATATTCCATTATTCCATGGTTATAACTTATTATATTGGAATTATTCCAATGTAATAAATTATAACCATGGGGTATTAGTGTCTGAGCCTTTTATATTATATTCTTGCACTATATTTTACATAAGAGTTCTACCTGGATTTTATCCTCTTAAAAAATAACCACTAATATTATCTATCTATCTCTATCTATCTATCTATCTATCTATCTATCTATATATATATATATATATATATATATATATATATACACACATATATATATATATATATATATATATATATATATATATATATATATATATATATATAGAGAGAGAGAGAGAGAGAGAGAGAGAGAATCAAACAAGTTTTATTATAATCCACTGACATGCTGTCTTTTCGTCATTTTATTTCATTTTTCACATTTCAGAATGAGTTTACACAGTATTGGTGTTGTGAATAAATTGTTCAAACTTCATGCATCTCTATGTATTTAGGTACTTTCAACTATCCAAGTCATTGCCATCAACAGAGTTTTTGTCAGTGTAATCATAAACAGAAAAAACATCTATCGACTATCTTGTTTTCATCCACACTTTAATATACAAAGAAAGAAAGAATAAAAAAATACCGGAACTCTTCACTAGAGTGCTTTTCCATTTAGTTATCACATTGTCTGCTATCATGCTGATATATATATATATATATATATATATATATATATATATATATATATATATATATATATATATACCGTATTTTTCCGGTTTACAAGGCGAATTTTTTTTCTTAAAAAATACCCTTAAATATTCCAAGACGAATGTAAGGCAATACACAGCCCGAATAAACTTGAACGGTCACCTAATTTGTTTGACTGATAGGGACGTGGATTTTATGTTGAATCATTAGACTATAATGTTTGCTTTTTATCTAATTCTGCCTTTTATATGATGAAACCTCAGTACGTAGGTGTTATAAGTATTTCCAAGACTATAAACCAACTTTCCTTATGAATTGTTTGCAAGCAGCGGCAGGATACTTTCTGCTCTTGACTAGTATGGCATTGCTATATAAATAAAATCGGACTAGTCATTAATGCCAGTATGTGAGGGACGCATGGTGAATGTGTTGTTGTATGGGAATGATTTTTTTTTCTTAGATAATTCTTTCCAATATTAGGGTGCGTCTTCAAACCGCAGCGTCTCGTCAGCCGGAAAATAATAATAATAATAATATATATATATATATATATATATATATATATATATATATATAAAACTTATTATATATATACTTTATGTAAAAAACTTATTATGATAACTTTCAGATAAAATTTCGCTGATAACGTTAAACAAATTATGCAAATATTGGGACAATTTCCCTTATTTTTCTTCTGCTATGTGCCTCGTCGCTTCAGGACGTAGGAGTTCACGTCTCTCTATAATGTTTTATCCTTTGTAGCATTTAACAGGACAGCGAAGATTACATAACCTTCGCATCCATTGTTAACGAAAATTGTGGCGACTTCAAATTATCGGAACTCAGCGTGGACAATTTCAAATGCTTAATTTACGTCCAAGGCTTGGTTTCGACCAAAGACGCGAAAATGAGACACAGAATACATACTAAATTGGAGAGTGAACAAGATCTGACACTTCAAAAACTAGCCGAAGACTGCCAGAGATGCATCAGTGTGAAGAAAGACTCAAAAGACATAGAACAAGCTGGCATAGCACACGTACGCAAAGTACAAAGGCAAACAAATTTTCCCTCCTCACAAACAAACCGAACCGATTTTCCCGCCTCAAGAACAGGTAAAACAAAATTTTCTAATTATAATCAACATAAAAAAAATGCTACCCAGTCCATGCTATCGTTTTAGGTCATGGCATTGGGTTAAATACTGTACATATCGTTTTGAAACGTGTCTATCATGTAAACCAATTGGCCACAAAAGTTCTCATTTTTGGTATACAAAAGAAAGCAATATATATAATGATATATAATTGTATATGTCATCAAACGGTATTAGAAAAATAGTATGGCAAATTGGAAAAAAGTTTTTTGTAACCCGTCTCATCTGCATGAAATGCGCCGCAAAAATTATTTACAGTTTGTTATGCTCTCTCTCTCTCTCTCTCTCTATATATATATATATATATATATATATATATATATATATATATATAACAGTGAACATTGAAATCAAAACTTAGAGGCCTCTAATTGTTGACTTCAATGTTCACTTTTATATTTACACACGCTCTATCTCTGATATTGAGCACTTTATCCCATAAATATAGCACATCTTGAGAGTATATTTCTTCATATATATATATATATATATATATATATATATATATATATATATATATATATGTGTGTGTGTGTGTGTGTGTGTGTGCATTTAAGCATCAATCCTTCTTTCATGCACATTTCTTTGAATAAGACAGACGAGTAGTTTTGATTTAGTTTTTTTTATACAATTTCTAATGTGTTCTAATATTTTTTTTTCTTTTCGGATGATAAATTATATTAAAACTGTCCAAATGTTCTTTTTATCCGAGCGCTTTCGGCTATATATTTAGCTATTTTCAAGGATTAAATATTTTAACTGTTAAATAAGAAATAGTTTGTTGCATGTATGTATTTATATAATGTTTCATTTTTCAAAACACATTTAAGATATTTAGTCCATGTTCATAGTTGATTTTATTAAGTGTTGTTTTTTCTTTTCTTTTTTTTCTTTTATTAATAAGGCTTCCACTATTTTTATTTATTTTTTTTTTTTTGCATGTAGATGTTGCTATTATATTTGTGTTGATAACAAGTATGTTACAAATAAGTGCGGTAGGTTCGCATTTGTATTTAAACGAGACCTAATTGTGCTGTTTTCAGAAATGTAAGATGAGACCTTTCGTGTCAAACATGTTGTAGTGTGGCGTATATAATTATTTACGAATTTTGATTGACCAGGAATACAATTCCTTAATGAACATTTAAATTCGTAAATAATATTTGTCTTATTTAATTTTGTTCTAAGAAGTGAATTAATATTTTTAACTATAAATTTAGAGGTTTGAAAAATTTAATTAATCTTTTTTTGTTATTGTCAAATGGTGTTGTGCATTTTTTATATTATAAATAATGCACAACTCTAGTTGACCCATACATTCGTCACAATTTACTCATTCACTACAAGAATACATCACTTTTCACCCAATCCCACATTTACCAAAATAACACATACTGACAGGAGAACCTACTAAAATCTCATGCATAAAAATTTATGGATATTTAATCTTTCTTTTACTTTTATTATTCTTCTGATTTTTACAAAAATATAAAAATTATATAACATGAAATGTGTGTGTAGATAGATAGATAGATAGATAGATAGATAGATAGATAGATAGATAGAGAGAAAGATAGATTTATGGATGCGTATAGATAGATAGCCGTACGGTGATATATATAGACATAAGAGATAAACAGAGAGTGAGTGAGCGGAGAGAGAAAGAAAGACGAGGTTATTAGTTTCAGTAATAATGTAGTCAGATGGAAGCAGGAGTTTCGTAATGACAGTGCGGGTAAAATAAAAGAACTCGAAATAAACAGACAAGCAAACATTTCCTCTGCTTATTTTGCTGAAGATCAATGATGACGTAACCTGTAGGCAGCGACTTAGAAGCTCTATCAAAGAAGACTTGAAAGATTTCAACTGGTTGCAGAAATCAATATACAGGACATTTTTCAGAACGCAGAATGTCTCATCAGTTCTGGGTTGAGAAAGTACAATAGATGCAGTTGAATTGTTTCATGTGATATCAGTATAGTTCTTTATTATTTTCTTTTCCTTCTTTTAATATTTCAATTCCTTGTATTTTCTTTTTATTCTGATGCCATTCTACAATTTGTTCTTTCGTGTTTTCAGTTTGGCTTGCTTGCTTTATGCTTTTCAAGCGAATCTTTAGCAAAAAGAACACAACCAACCAAAAGACATTTGATTGGTGAACTGGATCAGCAAAATATGACAAAAGGTTACCAATGATATCAATCATCTTTAATGTGATTTTCTATCAGCATTATCAGGTGTACCAGCAATCCTAACTGATGAGAAAGGGGGCGGGGAAAAGCACAAGTTGAAAAACCAACAGAAATGAAACAAAAGTCTTAGAAGTGTTATAACAGACGGCAGAACATCTGACCGATATCTGAAGGAATATTATAATAGAGAAAGATGCCTTCCAAAAGATAAGCGAAGTATTAAGAAACAGGAAAATTTCATTAAAAACAAAGCAGTGAATTACCTCAATTAAGATCGAGTGGGAGTGTCAGTAAAGCGATAAATATTACTCTGAGCTACAAAAGCAAAGTAAGTTGCGGAGTAGTGGCCACATACTGAAGGAACACTGCACTATAAAAAAGGCAGTCGTCGGTGATAAGAATTGTGGATAGGAACCTAAAAGAAGTATCTAGAGCAGATCAAGGCACCACAGACAAAACCATCTTAATTATCATCCTTCAACCTCCCTGTGGTTGGTCGGCACTCAATTGACAATCCCTTTCCAATTTGCTCGATCCTCAATTGTCGTCCGCAGATCGCCAATATCCAACACCGAGTCCCGAGCCATAGTATCTGGGAAGGTCAACTTTCTCGAGAAGACACTTCCAGAAGGATGCCATAGAAGTAAGAATGAGACGATCTCCCCTTTCACTTGGTGGCAATGGCCGGGAAAAATGCAATCGCTTCTGATTGAGCCTAAGAGAGATTGATCTCAGTTCAAAGTAAATTGTGTGAAACTTTTGATGGGATCTCCACTTGATGTTCTGTATTTTTCTAAGCAGATTTATATATGTTCATCAAGTCGTCTTTCAAGACGAACAGATAATGCGCAAAAACACGAAGAGATTATTAGATGCGTTAAAAGAAATGCGAAATTATGGGAAGAGTAAAAGACTCAAATTTAAAGACTATAAAAAGTGTTATAGGAGACGATAGAAAATGTTGCACCGAAATTCGAAGATTCATTGGAATTTATCAAGTTCCTTTTCTGATGTATTTACCAATTTTTCGTTTGGCTTGCTTACATTATACATTTTACTGTTTTGCACAGTAGAGCTGGGTGTCTTATTTCCGGTCTAGGATTGAGTTTCCGGTTCCTACTAAAGTCTTCTCATTCTCTTTCACTCACAGTAGCCCCTTGTGACGTAGTTTCATTAACGCTATCTACTGTGCTCTTGTTTACTCCTTTCTCCTGCCGCTCATTATTAACATTTCTGTCCCTAATTCTTACACACCCAGTAACCTCTTGTGTCTTAGTGGCTTTATCGCCTTGCATGGTGTGAAATGTATTAAAAAAAAAGAAAAAACGCGTTGATAGCCGGCAAAAAATGTGAGAAAAGGAAATTAACGAAAGCGCGAAGAAAGGACTAATGATCAACTGGAAGAAAACAAAACAGATGGTCGTTAGGATGACGGAGAGCTTACAACTACGCAATGGAGATGTCAACATTAAATTAGAACAAAAGCTTAAATATGTGGAAAAATATTTTAACAGATTACAGAAATGTGACATTGAACATCTGAAAGAGCACTGGAATAACAACATATGCTTTCCAAAACTTCAATTAGTCTTGATTTTAGTCCCTGGGCTGGGCAGTATGTACATGAACTCAGGGGAAACAGGTAGTAAAATTAACAACTAGACGAGATATCCAGAAGTGTCTTCTACCGTAGAGTAAATAAAGGGTGCAGTTTTGAATTCCCTGTAGCTTACCTGGATTGACATACACCTGATGAAATCTGGAAGGTACAACAGCCGAAAGTTTTTGATACCAACAACAAAAACCAGAACAATAGTCCGTAAGTATATAGTCTAATTAAAGTATTAAGACAAGGGACTTGTAGGTCATTGAAGGTAGTGGTTAACGGCCAGTCCTCGATGACCCTAGCAATCAACCCCGGGATCCTCCAGAGATAACTTCCCGGATCAATTCTGTTTTCACTCTATATAAATAATCCAGCTAAGACCATATTACGATCATTTGTGAATATCTATCCTGATGATACAACTGTATATGGGTGCACCTCCAAACATCTTGATGACCACAGATTGGCAATTGAGCTCTCCTTCAATTGAACTCTAGTATCTCAGTGGGGTAAAAACTGGCTGTTTACATTTAATGCCTGGACAAGCAAACTAGTTACATTCAATCATCGTCAATTGGACACCGAATTAACGCCAGTCACGATGACTGGATGGTCGCTTGAGGAAGCACTGCTCCTTGAGAGAATATTGGACCTCAAACTCACATCTAACCTCACGGGAAACTCTTACATACTTCATACATCGCTAAAGATGCAGTCAAACAACGTAGGCGCAGAAGGAGTTGACAGAACAACTATTCGGAAACGCATGTGGAATTCACAGTACTAAGACCACACGTAGTGCCGTGGCTAGCATAGGTCCACATAAGCAGAAGGGATAGATTGATGCCTTTCACAAAGGCATGAGAGCAAATGTGAATGAAACAGATGGATAGAACTCACCGGTTCTACTTTCAAGACTAATAACCGTTATACTACGAACAAGTCCTTCTTAAGGTGTAGGCCTCTGAAGGTCAGTCCTCCGGGACACAAGAAATCAACGCAGGCCTCCCCTGTGGGTCACACATCTTTTTACATAAACGACCTATCTAGTTCTAACCTTCAATGCATATTGTAGCGAACAACCATCATTGCTTCCATATCCATTGGTAAGAAGTGTCACTCGAGTTGCTTCTTCCAGCAAACCGCTACTTTCTGGAACCGACTCCTAAGAGGATGCTTCCGCGATCAGACCTGTTTAAGTATAGCGTTAACCGGTATCTTCTCCACATATCTGCATAGACTGTGCCTAGTACTTTGTAACATTCTAGTCTACTCTTGCCCAGAATGTATATCACTGTATAAAAGTAATGTGGTTCTGCAGAAAAAAAGAAAAGCAATATGGTTCTACGGAATGATGTAGAGAATATATATCCATACTGGCAAAATCTACAAAGGCTTCAGTCTTAGAATATTCCATGACGAAAACATTTCCCTAGCGGAAATTGTTTTGAACTCGAGAAATCGACATTTGCTATTAATGGTTCTTTACTGACAAAATATTCAGCAGGTGTCATGATTTCAATATTGGAAAATAGGGGAGTGATATTGCGTACTAAAGGTCAAGAGGGACCCTGATGTGCTACGAATCAAGACTAACTACCCAGAATAATGTGTTGAAGGTCACAGCAATTTTATAAGTTTTGATTCCCCATATATATATATATATATATATATATATATATATATATATATATATATATATTCGTGTGTGTGTGATTAGTCGAATGCGAATATGGAAAGAATTCTATAATGAAGTGTTCTTCAGATTAATTATGGTTTCTTCAATTGAGACATTCTCTCACTGTTCCTATTTTTCTTTCTCTTTCACGCACATACAAATTCAATCACACACACAAACACACACACACACACATATATATATATATATATATATATATATATATATATATATATATATATATATATATATATATATATACGCCTGTTAAGGTAAACATGGGGACACAAACATTATTGGTTTCAATTTGATATCGAAAACTCTAAAGATGCAGAAACGGCAAATCACGCCGGATCAAATGGTGTTTTTCCTTAAAAAGGGAGACACAGGTTCGATCACTGCCTGGGAGCACATTTTATTTAATAAGATTTCTTGAAAGTGAATTAAGGTTGGCGTAATGCACATTGTCTGAAATATATATATATAAAAATGTATTGTCTCTTTCAAATACGAGTATCAGAATCTTCTATGATAATGTCTGAAGTTAAAAAATGCATTGAAAATAAATCCTTAATTCTTTAGAAATTCACACATACATACACACACATACACCTGTAGGTGTGTGTGAATGTGTAAAATGTTTTCGTGTGATGCTTTTCGACCTTGAGGAATTTATCCGACTAAATATTTAGGCAACAATACCTATTTTACTTAAATATCTTTTTCTTCATTTTTTATGTGCTGACTGTGTTTTGAAAATAAAACATTCCTATAACTCTCGATGCATTCATAAAACAATCCACACATTCAGTTAAAGAACGAAAGATGAAAAATTAAATGCAAAACATAACGACAGTAACTCATCAGTCGTTACATATATATATATATATATATATATATATATATATATATATATATATATATATATAAATAAATAGACAAGCTTAAAGGGTCTTTTGATTATATTTTATTTTCCCAGGATCTAAAAACTTATTACTTGCGGGAGTGTTTATCTATCTATCTATGTATCTATGTATCTATATATATATATATATACTAGCAGTAGAGCCAGTAAGTGATAGATCAAGTATCGACCATCATAAAGACTGAAAAATAAAATTGACAAAGATTATTGTTTAAGGTTTACGTACACGCATGTCTTCATTATTTTTTTTGTTTTGTTTTTTTTACGAATTGGTCAAACCCAAACTCAAACAAAAACATTGTTTACAATCGTTATGAGTCTATCGATTGATGAATAGAATTTTATTATAAACAATTGTCTTGTAAATGGCATTTTTAAAGCATTCTGAATGTAAAAATAAAGAAGAAAATTTGCAAGACAATAAGAAATACTACCTGCCAAAAAAAAGTGGTGTTTTGTTGAAATCGGTTGAAAAATGTAGGTAGCCTTTCTCTGTAATCTTTTACAATTTATGATTTTTACTATTAGTAAAAAAAATTGCATATTTTGCTTGTGGTGATTCATAATTAGAATTCTGATTTGAATATATTTTCCACTCGTTGTTTCTAATATAAAAAAATATTAACTTTATTTGTGTTTATTAATTTATTACAAGTACTGTGTTCTTTCCTTAATAATTATCATCTTCGAAATATTGTTGTTTTTTGTCTATCAGATTTCTTACGTCGGCATTTTTAAATTATTTCTTAATACTTTCTTTTAAATATTGAATTAATTTCAAATAGAACCAATGCCTTATTGAGCTGCCTTGTAACAAATTGCAAAGGAATTGTAAAACGGCCCTAAAGTTGGAATTATCTTTCCCTAAAGATAAAGAATTATCCGATTTTTCGATTCGTACAATCAGTAGAGATCGTTAGATTATTGTTTAGGTTGACGGACACGCATGTCTTAGTTTGTTTTTTTGTTGTTTTATTTTTACGAATTGGTCAAACCCAAACTCAAACAAAAACATTGTTTTCAATCGTTATGATGAGTCCCATGACTGAATAGAATTAGAATTTTATTATAAACAATTGTCTTGTAAGTGGAATTTTTAAAGCATTCTGAATGTATAAATAAAGAAAAATGTGTGCAAGACAATAAGAAACACTACCTGCCAAAAAAAAAGTGTATGTTTGTTTTATCGGCTGAAAAATGTAAGAAATCCGATCCCATATATAAAGGAACACACACACACACACACAAACAACCTGGGTTTTTTTTAACCCGATTTGAGTTGTCCCCCTTTCATTCTCACGATGTGTCTTAATCGTGTTTTCAAATTGATTTTGTTAAAAAACACTTGTGTTATTTCCATTTTTGGCGGCGTTAGAACCACCACAAGGTAATTTTATGTAGTCCTTTGAAGTTTTGTTGAAATCGGCTAAAAAAATGTAGGAAATCCGATCCAATATATAAACGTTACAGACACACACACACATTCTGCGTTTTATAATAAGTAAGATATATAAATATATATATATATAGCATGATATATATATATATATATATATATCTATAGCATGATATATATATATATATATATATATATATATATATATATATATATATGATTCTATGTTATTAGTAATTATATATATATAGGGTGTCATGGATAATAACATTTCTCATTTTGCCAAAAAATTGCACAAAAAATATCTTGAAATATTAAAGTGTAAATTCCTTTAATAAAATCGCCATTGGCTTCAAAATCGTCCTCCAGATGACTTCGGAATCTCCTGCAATCCTTCTGTTATGGACTACTTTTTTAAATTGGTGAATGCTGACATCATCTTTGACTTGTGTTCATTTTTGGAGTTTTCTTGGTCTGTCGCTCAGTTGCGAGCTACGCATAATAATCAAGTGGAGTTGCATTTCAACTCTTATTAATAAATGCATTGTTTATTTCTAGGTAAACTGACATACGACTTTTCAAAATAGACTTCAAATGTAACTAGCCGTCAAGTCTGCACTTAAAAATGGAGAACATTTGACATTGTGGTGTTTTAAAATTCTTGTTGCAAATGCATGTAGCCGCCAAGGATATTCATGCTGACATAGTTGCTACATGTGGGGGTGGGGCTATAGATTTATCAACAGTTCAAAACTAGACAGCTGAATTTAGGAGGAGGAAGGATAGCATTGAATACGACCCAAGTTTTGGAAGTCCTGCAACTTCCCGGACCGAGGACAACATTGATCGTCTTCCCCACTTAATGATGGATCACAGGCGATTGGCTATAAATCAAAACGCCAATGCTATAAAAAATAAACCGTGAGAGAGTTGAGAATAATCTGCACAATGAAATTGTCATGACGGTAGTTTCTTAGTGATGAGGGCCACATCTTCTGACACTCAATCAAAAGATCTCTAGACTGATCGCATCACGGCAAAATCTGATATTGTTTGAGGCAGATCCAGCTGGTTTCCTTCAATGTATCCGAAGCTAGAATGCGTAATGGGTTTAATCACTTTGAGCCACAGAGACAAAGCTACAATCCAGGGGGGGGCAAAAGGCACTGTATTTATAAATTATCTTCAAAAGTGCTACACCATCCATGGAGAGTACAATGCCAACTTGTTGAGGCAGTTAAGAAAGGCTATCAAAACCTAACGTCCAGGAAAACTAAAGGAAAGTGTCTTCTTTTCATCAGGACGATGATTTTCTATAGCTAATGTCCTTGACTGTGGCTGTGAACTGGTTTATATATTTTGACATCGTTGTTTTATGTTTCTACTTGTGGATTACTTTCCAGCTCTATGCTTTTCAGCCAACTTTAATCCTGCAAAATTTAAACGCAATGCCAATCGCTTTCTATGGTCCTCATGACCACGCACACACACACACACACACACACACACACACACACACATATATATATATATATATATATATATATATATATATATATATATATAACGGAAAAAAAAATATGTATGCTGGTCACACTACGGCCATGTTGTCTAAGCTGGTGACTTTCTATTTGAATTATGCGTCCAACGTTTTTAAATATTTAGAACAGCATACATGTCCATATACGCAATTCAGAAAAATTCTTGTTGAAAATACATCTATAATTTTCATGAAAATAATAAAAATAAACTAAAATTTCTTGAAGCTATCTATATTAAAAAATTGAAATCAAACCATAATAAAATTAATTATGACTACTGCACATATGTTGTAAAATTTTCACTGTAGATATTTTAAAATATCGAAGTTTTTACTAATAGTTTTTAATACATAAAAAAGCCTCTCGACAAGCTCATAACTTAGTTACATCCACTGAAGCGTTACTCAAGATAATGGCACAACACTAAACTCAGCATTATTCACTTCACAAGTAAAAAGATTTAACTTTCAGATAAACACACACATTACAATATTATTCTTGAAAACAAAAACAACACACTAATGATGATAGTATTCTAACGTCGAATTTGCTCGGAATAAATAATATGTATCAACACGGTAATTTTCTCTCTTCCTTTCATAAATACGCTAAAAATCTTATCCATGAATATGAAAGGATCCAACTGAAAATAACTAAACAACACTTGTCTAAATTACACAATGAAACATGTGTCAATATATATATATATATATATGGGGGATCTGATCAGAAATAGCCGTGCCTGTTGCTATGGTAACAGATCTAAAGTACTCAAAGAGATGCCGATGGTACTGATACTAAAGAGATGACGTTCTCGTTTACTTCCATTTTTTATAGCAGTGCGTTGAAGGAAAATGTATAAAAGGTGGTCTTCTCGCTACATCACAGTGTTTCCAGAAGTGTCAATGGCCCATACTGGAGTTTTGGGCCAAGCATAAGATTCACCAATTCCGACAAAAATAATATTCCCCGGATCTCGCGTTGTTTTTTTGTTTTTTTTAATAGCATCGCACTTGAACGAGATTTCAAAACGGCGAGAACATTGTAGAGAGAATTGTACCAGGCAGCTTCTTGCTATCCCAAAGAAGGAGTTCCAGTAAAGCTTCCATCAATGGAAAAGGCGCAGGATATATGTTATGGTGAAACACACCTATTCTATAGTTAATAGACTCTCCCACCTAATATAAGTATGAGTAGTAAGAGAAACGAAAGTCAGTCGAATGCGAAAGTAGTCAGCGACCACAACCAGATTACTCTGCGTAATACCTATTATATCGAGTTCCTGACGTTTTATACGTCGAACCTATTTAGGACCGATTTAGTACAAATACAAGCCTCCACTGCGAAATAACTCCACAACAAATTTGGCGACGATGATTCGAACTCATACGGTGGAAGAAAAAAAATTCGTTCGCAACAATAACTTTGGCGACGAGGATTCGCACTCATTCGGAGAAAGAGAAAATTCGCTCGCCAAAATAAATTTGGCGACGAGGGATTTGCACTCATACGGAGTAAGAAAAAAATCGCTCGTCACAATAACTTTGATGACAAAGTCTCGGATTCACACTTAAAAAAAAAAAAAATTGGCAAGTTCCTAACGTTTTGTACGTCGGACTATTTTAGGACCGATTTAATACAAATACAAGCCTCCACTGCGAAATAACTCCACAACAATATAATACGTAGATTCAATGGATGTTAAATGCTGAATTGATTTCTGTTGTAGTTTGCTTTATTAAATCATCACTCCTGGTAATGTTTGATCTACAGGGTGCAATGGGAAATTATCGCCATTTTGTGTTGATTATTTTTGAATTTGTCGACTGCTCAGTATAGTAGTGTCAGTCAAACACCGTCTTTGAGAAAAAGAGCAGCATGGCGCAATCAATTATGACAGTAAATATAACACGTGTATAGCAATAATAATAATAATAATAATAATGCTTTAAAAAAAGGAAAATAATATAAATGATTTAGGCTAGATTACAAAAATCATTTTAAAACAATTGAAACTAACAGCGTCTCTCGTTCATTTCGCATATGTAGTCGAAACAACGCCAACAAACACAATCCCTTGAAGTCCTAACGGATTAAACTTTTCCATATATATATATATATATATATATATATATATATATATATATATATATATATATATATAACTGTGTGTGCGCGCGTGTGTGTGTGTGTGTGTTACTAAAGAGAAAAAGGAGAAGTGGGAGAGAAAAACGCTAGATTTTGGGGATCAGTGACATTTTAATCTTGTTATGATGTACGTGTGTCAGATGTAGGATGCAGACGGGTTGTACTCAGATACTCTCATTAAATTTTCTACCCCGGGCGAAATAATGGGTTCAAGATTTTGGTTTTAATCATATTTATTTCCTTTTGCAACTGATTTTTTAGAACACTTTTTAAGCCACAACCTCTGCTTGTGTATCGATTTTATAGATGCTGATTTATTTTTATTCTCTTAATCAATAATACCGGATGGATCGTTCGTGCATTTGTTATTTCACTGTAGGTAATTTGTTGTCAAACATGAATACATACGAAATCCTTGAAACATATTAAACTAAGAGTAGAATGCAATGCACCGAAATAACTTAGAAGATAGATCCGATGAAAGCGATAGAAGAAATATTTATAATTAGGACAAGAAAATGATATACAGAATATTGGAAAACAAATAACAACCACTGAAGTTAAGTTACATCGAGCCTAGTCAGTACCTAGTTGAGTGACCGCTTGGGAATAACTGGTGTCGCCAATTATTAAAGCTGATTAGGTTAAGCGCTACATTCTTTTGTCCCACTTGCCTTCAATATATCTTATAAGTGTATATTTTTGAAAGGCTCTCTTCTCATTATGTAGCGTAGATAAGAAACTGCCTCTTTCTGATCCTAAATATAAGTAGATGTCTATTATCACTAAAACTTCACTCACATCTTTAATCCATGGAATTCTCAGCATCCTTCTGTAAAACCACTTTTCTGTTGCCATATATCACTTCTTCATCTGTAAAGAGATGGTCCAGCATCTCCTACCCTATAAAAGGTACAAACATTCTAATATAACAAGTGCGATATATTTTGTCATTTTAGATTCTATAAGAAAAGTGATTAAATGCTATGTAATAGCAATCCTTCTTTCCTTTTACAGTGAATACTGGAGAATTTCTTCAGAAATAAAGATAAAGTTTAAGGAAATCGAGATGTCTTTCTATAGAAGAAGAGAGCTGAGACCAAAACAAACGAAACATAGGAGCAATAAGTATGTTTTTAGGAAAATGAAAACGTAAAGGACCCTTCAGTATCTGCCTATATTTCTGAGATGAGGTATTATATACACTATTTGCATTAAACTGCACGTGATATCGTACACACAGCCATTAGTCATGTTATCCTCTACGGGGGGGGGGTCTTACTCGGCTGTGCGTACGCCATCCCGTGAAGTTGCAGACAGAAATATAAAGGAGAGACAGGTCGCCCTCTTACAGTAAGGCTTCAAGAACACCAAAAAGCTCTAACACGAAGGGAAATGGAGAAATCAGGTGTGGCTGATCACATATGGAGAGAAAAGGGAAATCACCGCCTTCTGTGGGATCAGGTTGAAATCATGGATAAAGAACATCATTGGAAAATTCGTAAACTTAAGGAATCAGCACCTATGCTACGCCACAAAAATCTCCTGAACCGACCAAGTATAGAAATGAATACAATGGTGGGAACCAGTAATAAGGGGCACCAGAGAAAAGCAATAATAACAACGAAAATAGCAATATGAACTATGGTAAAAACATGCAATGAGAACAGCAAAAATGGCAATATGAGCACTGGTAAAAAAATTTATGCTGAAGACATTAGGTTTATAATACTCAGAAATCCATACACAGATGTCCTCAAGGACACATGGCACAGTGGATAAAGGCGTTAGTTAGATCCAGTGACAGTAAAGAGTGTAAGTTCAATACTTTGCTTAGGCGGCGGAGAACTTGGAGAGGGGAATTAACAGAAGATAACTGATAACTGATATCCATTACAACTAGAACAGTCTACCCCTGAAAGCGAAATAAAGGGTTCGGTTCGACATTCCAAACACCTGAAAGACCCCGGAGTATACAACGGACGAAACGTTGTGATAAATATGGCAACAAAGGATGGTAATCCGAACAATGTAAATAGTGTAAAAGACCCTTATACTTTACACTACTTAGAATTCGAAGGAAAGATTTTTAATTATTGGGACATATAAGTAATTATTAATTATAATAAAGAAAGACAGTTTCGAGAATTTACTACTCACAGGCCATATTAGAAACAAGAGAGAGAGGGACTGCAACTGCCCAACTTAATTGTAAATAGATGGTGGAATAGGGACTGGGACTGATAGTGAAAAAAACAAACATTGCTCAGAGTTACAAGAGTAGGAAGCTGTGGAGAGTCATGATAACCCACCTCTTGTAGCGACACCTCACAAAAAAGAAGAATTTAATATTACTAAAAAGACTGAAAGTGACATTGAGTTGATGATATATGATGTGTAATAATTTAATTTCTGTTCAGTCCAAGAAAATGCTGGACAACTTCTTCAAATGTTACTCTGAATAATGAGTCAGACAAAAATTTGTACGCTCATACATGTTCCATTTTCCGATTTCACGAGACGCAGTTGAGATAAGTCATCCATTGCTTAGCAACATATGAAGATGTATAGGTTCATGTTATGTTCATGATGCTGGCGGAAAATTGCTGAAAGTAGTTTGGTAAAAGGTGTAGGGATCCAAAGGACGATTATCTCCCTTTACTTGGGATGAAGTCAAGTGGGCCACTTGTCATCCAAAGCCAGTTGATGTGTAGGCTGATGGATGTCACCAGCCACCAGCTCTAGGGCGTACAGAGAAAGCCACATGGTCTCACCTGACTCATAGGAGACTTAAGGCCTGAACTTTTTCCATGTTGTAATATTACAAGTAAGGACCGCTCGCTTTTCGCTCCTTTCACACGGCTTATTGTATACCTATGTTATAGTTTCTCTGTTTGACATTCAACTATTCTGCTCCATATGTGTATAAATGTCATACAAGCTCCCAAATATTTCAATGCTTTTATAGGAGTAATGCAAAGAGGAAATATTATCTATTTTATAGCAATCCATTAAACAGATAAATAACTTATTTCTGAAGATTTTGAAAACTAAAAGTGACATTTTAGCCCTGTTAAAATGGCTTATATAGAAGTTGCTATGAAGAAACTGGGTGTTATCTGTGACATATGCAGTTCAAGGATTGTAATATTTTTTTCTCGCAGTTCAAGAGATAGCATAGTTCAAACTCTTAGCACAAAGACAAACTGTCAATCAACATTTTTAGTTAGATGTACTGAAAGGCATACAGGAGTCTGTTCTGGAGAAAAGAACCGAACTCTGATCTGACAAATACGTTCTTCAATATGACAATGTCCCTGTTTAGAATGTGTTAGGAGTTCACGGAATCATAAAATACCCTTTGCAAAATGATCAATCCTGTATTTTGGGGCTATTTCCGAAGTTGAAAAATACTCTAAAAAAAACATGGTTTGTGATCTACTTGACTTCCAGCAACACGTGACTACATTACTGGAAGCTATTGAAGAGATTGAAGAATATTTTTGGTCAGAGGCAACATCGTCTGACGACGTGTATAGATTCACAAGAGGAGGGCTTATGGCCACATGATGTTGAAACACCAGTTCTTGTACGACATAGATTTTAAGCAAAATCGAGCCTGATCAGTACCAAGATGGGTAACCGCTTGGGAATATCATGTACTACTACAAGCTTGAATGTTCAGGTGGTGTAATGGGTTAATGGCTCGTAATTGTTAATCGGAGAGCCAAGTTCCAACTCCAGTTGGGTTCGTTATATTCACTTACGCGTAAATACCAATTTGAATCGTATGCATCCATCACTTCTCCCTAGGTAAGGGTTAATTATTAAGACCTTTATCAATAAATCATTATTATCTAAAAAAGTACCATCAAAAATATATTCTGGCATTAAATAACCTGCAAAGTATTGATACGCCGTAGAAAACGAATCAATCAAAGAAATATGTTTCTTTCTTCTGTTTGCTTCCTAGTAGTTTCCCTTCTTATTTTCTTTCTTTTTAATTATTTCTCTTTTCTTTTCTTATCATAATAGGCGTACTTTGACGGTAAGTTCAGCCAGTAATGGTCAGGTAATAAACTTTGATTACAAATGGATATGCCGAGAGTTAAATTGTCTCACAAGTAGTACATCAGAAACCACAAAGATCTGGACAAGCAAAATACGCCTTCAGATGTATTCAGGATTTATGGTTGAGTTATAATGGTGATCCCCTGGGGAATTTCAACAGAACTGCTATTTCCCCAAGCTGTAAAACAGAAAGTTTTTTTTTCCGAGATAATAGACATTTTTCGAGATAATAAAAACTTCGAATCAATCTGAGATTTTAACGTCTTTCATTGTAGACAAAATTTCTCATCCTACTAAAAAATAGTAGATATTAGTGTTTTAGCCGACCAGAAAATGAAAAAAAAAGGTCCTGTTTTATACGGTATTCTCGTCATCTGCATTTAATAGAATAAGTCAGATTCAATTTACATTTTGATGTCAGATAAATACTGATATGTTACATAATTAAAAAAAAAAGTCGATAAAAAAATAAAACAGAAT
Source organism: Acanthosepion pharaonis (assembly GCA_903632075.3). Classification (NCBI taxonomy): domain Eukaryota; kingdom Metazoa; phylum Mollusca; class Cephalopoda; order Sepiida; family Sepiidae; genus Acanthosepion; species Acanthosepion pharaonis. The sequence continues at coordinate 710,455 of CAHIKZ030001368.1, read as the reverse complement.
TATTAAAAAAAACAATTGAATATGACAGGCGACATTTAAGAAACTACTGAGTGTATTTTTAATGTTTTGATGTAAACTGTAAACAGCGTTTGTTATTATTTCTTCCTTCACCTTTTTATCGAAAATTGATTCCATCAATAAAACCGTTATTTTTTCTGAATTTTCTCATCACAACTGAACACATCTCAAATACGTTTTTCCATCTTGTCATTCTTTTGTTTACTCTCAACTTTGATTTTGTCTATCAATCTTTAGAAAATAATGGCGAGGCTAATGCTGTGGCTTTAGATACCGGAGTGTCGAAAAGTTCCATTTTCAGTTTTATTGAATAATATAGACAACTTTTTTAAATAATAAAGAAGGCTAGAAAGAAATTCAAGTTAGAGTATAACAGTTCAACGTTACAGTTACAGATGCAGAAATGAAACGCAAGGAAAACATCATGTTGCAAAAACGCTGATTTAACCTGCCTTAAACCATATTTGAACTAACAATACAAGCACTATGTATATCAAAATATCCGCTGGGTTCTTCAATGTGGTTTAATAGTTAACAAAGTGGTTTCGCTAGATCACTTAAGTGTGTAGTGAGTTCTATCCACTCCGGGTGATCGATACTTCCGGCTTTGTGCTGCATCAGAGTTACGCTTACAAAATCCCTATATTAAAATAAACGCCGATGATTCTATGTAAATAGACAGGGGGTGATTCCTTATTTGAACATCACGAAACGCTGCTGGGCTGAAACATAGGATGATACGTGGCGTACATGTATCCCTATCTTTCGAAAGCATACAGATTACGCAATTGCTGAAGGAAGGAAAACAAAAATTAAAGTCGTGGATAGATATTGAAGGCCATTGCTTCAAATTGATTCACCAGTGAAACCACTCAGATAATGCTAGTTTAAAAGATTTTGTCTATATTTCGGAGATGAATTATTGTAACTATTTAAACTGTTTACATCGTTCTGACCGTTGTGCGCATCTTTATTGTCAGATTCACAAAGTTTCAATCGCTGCACGCCCCGGCCTTCTTCAGGTAATATAGGCAGGAATTTCGAAACGAACCGTATATTTACTCCAGGTGGGTAGATTGTTCTACTTCCGCTTGACATTCATTTTTTCATTACAATTAAAATTTATAAAATATTTTAAATAATAATATTATAATATTATACTCTAATTTGTAAGGAGCACATTAAAAAAAAATGCCAAAGAACTGTGGATTGTTAATCATACTTTCTGTGTGTATTTTGTTTATACGATATTTTTATAGATACTATTTATTAAAGTAAATTCTTTATTTTTAATTTAAAGGGTATTGAGTACATTTACCGTGTTGAATGTTCGAGAAAATATGCATTCTTCCACAGGAATCCAACTTCTATCCGTATTCAGCTCGTCAGGACAAATGACGGCTTCTATATAGGAATACAAGTTCGATTCCTCTCGTAGAACGCATATTTTCTACGACATTTCCCGAACATTCAGGCCGCTAAATGTAATTAATACTGTTTAATTAAAACAATACCGTGCATTTACTTAAATAAACTGTATCTATAAAAACAAAAATAACGTATAAACATATTGTCGGACTTAATCCATTTCATGATATATATATACATATATATATATATATATATATATATATATATATATATATATATATATATATATATATATATAGTAATAATATCGGAACAAAATATTTTAATCATATCATCATCCATTAATTACTTTCCTTTCACATGGATATATTGAGAATTAAATTTTCGCACATCGTATACAACCGTCAATTGCAGACCTACATCAATCTCCAGAATCGTGAACTAATTCAATATTTATAGTTGGCTAAGGTCTGTGCTCCACTGAAAATTTATTAAATATCCTGTATATCAACAATCAGTTGAACAGAAAAGAAAATACTTTCCTAGAAAATAAAAGAAGAAAAATTATACGAGATTTTGACTACAAACGGTTAATTTATTGCAGAGAGCACTAGGGATCCTAATAAAAAATCAAACAACTGTGGTGTTGCGGCCAACAACTGACCTGAAGGTACAGAACTTCGGATATTTGTTCAATTTTGGAAACAAAATCTGGGCTAGAACTTTCTAAAACACGCGCTTATATATCTATATATGCTATCATATTATAGAAATATCACAATGATATCAATACAGATATAGAAACTAAATATGAAATGGAAATATCTATAGTAGAATGGGACGAAATAATAATGTTACAAAAAACAAAAGGACGAACTGGAAATCAATCGAGGAGAAACTGAAAATTAAAGAATTTAAAAACGCGAATGGTTAAGTTATTTCGAACTGCCGACACGCTGACACATTCCTTTTAAAATACGTGCAAAGAATGACAGAAGTTGATTTCGAAACAATATTTCATTTTGAGAATCACTTTGCATGAAAGAACCCGTTAAGTGGTAAATAATAAAAAATATTATTTTCTTGTGTATTGAAAAAAAATCTTTTAAATGTATTAAAATTGAAACATTCTTTTACACATAAGAAAAGGACTATACAAATCACACACAACTATATATATGTAAATCCATCATACAATCACTGCCCTATTAATGATCGTGAACTAAATATCGTAAATATGCAAAAAATATTTCATAATAGTTACCTGTAAAGCAAAAGAAGTAACCCAGAATTTAATGTTGCTATGGGAGCGCTTGACTCAGCAGAGGTATTGTGAAGACTTAGATTTACTTTCGACATTGAGGACACCGGACTCTATAGAGATTAGATGGTAATTCAACTCTTTAAACACATGACAACGAAATATAGAGCGATTGAGAAAGGAATTGAAATTTTTATAAAGATCACGAATTAAATATTACTACTACGACCAATGATAAAGTGATCAACTTTCTCGATGTGACCTTACACTTGAATAATGGTTATTACAAATGCTAAAGTTCTATATAACCATAGATACATCAGTATAGAATTAAACCACCGCCACAAAATTCTAGATAATTTACACAAGTTAGATTATCTACTAATTCCAGCAATAAGGAAATATTTGATAATAATAGAATTAAATATTTAACGGCTTTAGAACTAAAAAATCATGAAGTAAATTCAGAATATTTAGAAAAAAAAGCTAAGAAGTAGAAACTTTGTAAGTACAACATTTAATCATAATGTTCAAACGAATATAGTAAGGAGTTTTCTAAATTTAATCCCTAAGCATTTTAATCATTCCCTAAAACTAAACCTTTAAAAAAAAATAATGTTAAAATTAGCTATAGCGGCGTTAATATCATAGTTAGAACCATATCCCAGCATAACAACATTATTTTAAACAAATATATTTCCAACAAAGACAATGTAATTTTTCTAAAAAAACATATTCAAATCTTAAAAAATATGATTTGTCCATTATACGGTCAATGTATGACTGATAATATTATATACCGATTCCGGTAGTGATGTTAAATTTTATTTTGGTCCTAATGAAAATTCTTGGAAATTTGGTTTTTACCATCATCAAATGACCTTAGGTAATATAAAATACAGAAAGATCACTGCTCCCTCCAAATTTTTCTGGCAATTAAAGAATGATAACATCTCACTATAAATCATCTGGGATATTATAACTAGAGCTAAATCTTATGACGGGAAAGGAAATATATATTATATATGTCTTCATGAAAAATTGATTATCGTAAGACACTTAAATAACAGTAGGTGATTAAGCAAGAAAATGAATTGATAGGTACATGAAAGCATAAAAGTAAATACATATCTGCTCAAATACATTAATTAATTTTTAATATAAATAACGATTTAATTTTTTTATGTAAATTACCGTTTTTGGTTTTATATATATATATATATATATATATATATATATATATATATAAATATCTAACGGTAAAATTAATATTCACCTCTCTAAAATAAAAAAATATACTTAATATTTTCCTTTCACAAGTATATATATATATATATATATATATAAGCAAGTGTAAATGGATATAAATCCGACAGAATGAAGAAATTTTGAAAAAAAAAAAAAAAAAAAAAAAAATTTCTTCATATATATATATATATATATATATATGCAAATCCCGTTTATTTTCAATGCCATATATATTTTTTTCAGATTAAAAAAACTACAATCCCAGTATAATATATATCTACGCTAATATTAGGATAACCAGATATAATTTTATCATTTACATTACATAACGGCCAATCTATATTCGACACCTGAAGATTGCGCTGTACATGAAACTCCGAGTCGTTCTCTCGGTGAGGAAAAATATGTATAGTTATTAATATATGCTTAATAACTATATTGTATTACATCGAACACTATTTTATTAACACCAGCATTATAAGTGCAATATATATATATATATATATATATATATATATATATATATAGAGAGAGAGAGAGAGAGAGAGGGGGAAGAGATAGAGACTGAGAATTAATGCCGTTAATGTTTTTGTCATTTAGCTGATTGGTTTTAGATTCCCAACTACGAAATTTGGTAGACGAACTCTTAGGAGATCATTACTTGGACTTTTCGATTTTTTTTTAACAGACAATTTTTAGTGGTGTAAGTTATTTTTTTCAGAGTGTATGTGTGCATGAATTTGTGTACGCGTGTGCACATGCGTCGTCTACCAGTATATGCATGTAGAATGTCGTTGTTATTTGATCTTTTTCAGAGTTTTACTAGAGTATATGTTTATATATATATATATATATATATATATATATATATATATATATATATATATATATATATATAATTTTTATATATATATAAAAAAAATCCATATCATAGATAGAACTAACATATTTGTTGGATTTTGATTTTTTTCCATTTTTTTCAATATTTTTTGTACATTGTCAGACAAACTCTTCAGGTTTGTCTGACGATCGCAAAAGCGTGAAACCCAGGGTCACAAACTCATCAATCCAACCAAAAAAAAAAAAAAATATATATATATATATATATATATATATATATATAGATATATATATTGCTTCTTTGAATGCCTGATGAGTGCAAATGTAGCATTAACCAACTCTGAGAACAGAAGTAAAATCTAAATACTCTCCCCCTCTCTCTCTCTTCATATATATTATTAAATAAAAGAAAATAATTTATATCTCTTCAAATACTTTAATATGAATGTCTTTAATTCCGGCCAGAATATCCTTAGTAGTAGCACTCAAATTGTTCTTGAAGTTTCTAAACTCATTTCCTTCCAACTGAGATCATATTTTGCGTTTTCATTCCTAATCTTCTGAAGTTTTCCAAAGTTTAAAAACAGATTAATTCCAGCTTCAACCTATGGAAATAAGTATCGGTTTATTCAAATAACTGATGTGCATTTAATTTTTTTAAAAATAAGTCATTCGTTAACATGCAATCATGACAGCTGTTTCAATTTGATTTTGACAAACTGATATTTTAGTTCAGAATCTGAATATGCAGGCGACCTACGTTTGAATTAGATTACCAGTGCCACTGGATAAAATAACTTCACAATATCTTAATGCTGCAATCACGATACCCTTTAACTTCATTCCTTTTTCGATTATGAAAAATGATATCCTTGTTTATATGAGGCTCAACGTATGAGCTTGAATTCATGATCCCTGAAATATCGATAACATAAATTAAAAAGTAAAGTCTGTCATAGTGAGGTCTCTTTCAACATGAAGGAACTCTCATCTCCAGCTCATAAGCACCTACGTACGTACGTACACACACACACGCACATACACAAACCCACAAATATATGACACAACACACACATATATATATATATATCCAATGTGTGTAGAATGTTTTAAATAAATGAAGATGATCTGATGAGATGAAAATAAAAATCATTTGAAAGAAATGTTTGAAATTGTTCTTAATCAATTTTCTAAAACAACCAAGAAATTAATTCGTGTACTTGAAAGGAGTAAAACCTATATAAATGGATATAATAGGTCTAAATTTTTTAAGAAAACATGCTTGAATATATACATTAATCAAGGCGTTCTCTTTTAATGTATATACGTATTAATCCTTTTACTCCAAGCATGGCAGAGGACAGATGATTTATTGAACTGAAAGATTTTTAATATTCTTGGCTTTGAGAAGAAAAAAGGGCAAAACAAAAAGAAGAAGATTTTCAAGAAGGGAGAATATAAATATTTAGCGTTGCATTTACATTTTTGAAGATTTTAGGTGTAAAGAAAGCTAGAAATGGCTATAGATTCTGAGCGACGCGAAAATCTATATCAGAAGAAAACATACAGTTGCATTTATCGAGATCAACAGTTTAAACGGGGCCACATCAGGTAGCATGCTAAATTCATCTATCTATCTATCTATATATCTATCTATCTATCTATAGATATATATATATATATAATATATATATATATATATATGTTGTGTATTTCGGGATGAATATTTTCTTTTTTGCAATGAATTGTTAATTTTAATGAAATCTAGTTTTTTAAATAAAAGTTTTGACGCAATAATATAATTGAATAACGATTACAATATCCAATAATAACGTTATATGTTATATATTTCATGACGTATTTTTCATATATATATATATATATATATATATATATATATATATATATATATATATATATATATATACAAATTTTAATGGTCATATACAAAAATTATGTTTCAATGAAAAATTTGGTTGAAAAAATTACGAAATGTAATATATATATATTTATATTTTATATTAATTTAACTGATTGTAATGAATTTAGAATTTTTAATTTCCTGATAATAACTTGTTTTTTTAATAATTTTTATTAAACTTAATAATAATAATAATATTTTTTGTTAAAAATTTTATTAAATTATCATCATCATCATTCGATTTCTGAAATGGACAATGTAACCTAAGAAGTTTGGAAAGACCTAAGGCAGGTCGTGGTGTACATTATGGCCACATTTCATGGAATTTTTTTTTTTTTTTTTTTTTTATCCCGATGAAGTTGCTAGCGTTACATAGAAAAGTTCTCCTTAGTGTGTGTGCTGTACTTAATAAGACAATTTTCTGTATGTCTCTTAAGCTGGGGGGTTTCAGGGATTCTTTCAATGTGTTGTTTTGTTCCATTTTTATAATTCCAAGTTCACCTATTACCACTGGTATTATTCTTGTTTTCAAATTTCCACATTTTTTCTATTTCAATTTCCAGGTTATTTGTATTTTGATAGTTTTTCAAATTTTTTGCTATGTTTATCCGCTTTGACAAGAATATCAATTATTATTTTTAAAGTTTTTTCTTTCTGGTTTTTGATAATGTCCGAATATTTGCTTCAATTTTTCTGTCTGTGTGGATGTTATAATCCCATAGAATGGTTTTTATTTGAGTTATTATTATTATTATGTTCATAATATTTTAAAATGGAAAATAAAACGTTCAATATTTATGTCAAATCCAAATTTAACTATCTAATTATATGATTTTATTAACTCTTATTAATATTTTTTTTTAAATCAATTATTATTATTATTATTATTATGAATTAAAAAATTTTTTTTAATTAAGAATATTTTAATTTAATAAAAGAAATGAAAAATGAAAAAGAAAATTTTTTCCCCCAATTTTTTAATTTGACATTGTCCATTTTTTTTTACTCCAATATATGTACAGGTGTAATTTTCCTACAATGCTCTGCCCTTTGACTATCATGTCTTTTTGAGTGAAAATTTAAAAATATATCTTTTAGCGGCTAGTAGGTTGAGAGATGACCGGAAAAGTATAACTTTTACTGCTTTGCTTCTACCCCTTTGTTTAATGAATTCTTTGATATCCCCCCCCAATACCAATCTGTAGTATAAGTCCAGCCTACCCCATAAAATTTGATAAGTATCTGTCGTTGGCGACGGAAAATTGAACATTTGTGGAAAGTCACTTTTGCCATGCTCCGAACTTGTAAGAAATGGTAAATGTAGCATTTTTTTTTTTTTTGATACTTTTCCTGTAGTTTGATATGATGTAAATTCTTTTGACTCAAGTTAATTCTTTCCTTTTCAGTTCCCTTTTTTTTTTTTTTTTTTTTTTTTTTAACTTATATTTCAATTTTTCCCCCCCCCCCCTTTTAAGCGGACATCCCATTTTCCATTTTTTTTTTTTTTTTTTTTTTTAAGCATCCCATATCTCTGTCGTTGCGTTTATGTACATCTTCTGTCTCTCTCTATCTCTCTCATTTTATAATATCTATATATATATATATATATATATATATATATATATATATATATATATATATATATATATATATATATATATATATATATATATATATATATCCGCATTGACAGGGATCATATTGTATTTTTTTTTTTTTTTTTTTTTTTTTCTATATATACTAAAATCTATTTATCCCCCTTGGAGTGGTCACTCCGACTTATACTAAGTTAAAACTTAAAACTTAGTATAGTCTACCCCACTGAATACCATACACTCTTTGAACTATTCTCTACCTTCGTTATATTAATAAATCCACAATCTCATTGTTTGGGCGTGCTCTTGGATCTTCTTCGAGACTCGTCCTAAAGCTGGTAACCTGAACATAATTACCCCTTGGCGGTCAAGGTTAAAACGCATCTCTACCAATTTCAATGAATACGAATAATATTTCATACCGGATCGGCCGTCAACCGGGACAACAAGGGCCGCGTCCCTCAGAGAGGAACCAGTCTGAGGACGAAAAGTCTGCCACTGGAACAAACTCTTCCACACACGAAGAGACACTTGGTCACCAAACCCGGATTATTGCCAACCTTGGACCAAGTGACTCAATACCAAATCGACTAATAAAAAAAAACGAACGAAATGGAGCCGCGAAGAGTATCGACAAGTCATGACATCCTTCTTCACTGCACTCGAAAACCCAGCAAAGAACACCACCAATCAAACATACCAAATATGGAGAAGTACGGTGGGAAATGATATAAGACCTAACCTCAATCCAAAAACATGCTTGCCAATGTCCGTAGGGACATCATGCGAAACAACAGACTCTCAAAGGCAGAAATAGATAAGATAAAATTAGATATAAGACAAAATACTATGACCCATCACTCAAACTCTATTGAGACGAATGTAGAAATAAGGAATGCAACAGAGGATGAGGTGGACGCTAAAGCGAATGAAATACGAAATAATCTCCCAGGAAATGAAACCCAAGACTCTACCTTAAACACAACCTGCAGTCCTCCAGAAAATGTACCTGGAGTCATCTTCAGTGACAATAAGTTAGAATTCCTTGAAAACCACGAAGCTGAAATCACCGAAGCGAAAAATGACGTCATCCAAGTACTCAGCAGAGTAACTTTCATACAATTGTCAGACAGAGACCAGCTCCCGAAAATCCATATGACGAATTCCAACAAGCACATCGTGAAAATATACAATGCTGCTCTGGAAACACTGTTAACAGATAAACCACCGGGAAACATCACAGAAGTTAACAACGTCATATACGCAACAGCTTTAGCAGCGACTCGGAAGCTTGGGGTCAAGACAATAAATAAAATTAACAGACACAGAGAACCAGCTTGGAAAACCAAACTGATTCGAGAAATAAAACAAATCAGATGTGAGCTTTCTATATTAGATGAGCTCACCAGAAACCCTAATATTTCCACACGTAAATGCAAAAAGATCAAGCGGAAATATAACATTAAATCCCTAAATGATATTTCATCAATCAAGGAAATGCTGAAGCAGAAACTTCAGCTAAAGGCGCCGAGAACAAGACGATACGAAAAAAACGTTGTAGGTTCTATCGCCAAAATAAAATATTCCGGACAGATCTTAAGAAATTTTACAGGGAAATTGGAAAAACACCTATATATGCCGAAAGGCCACCATCGATTGATAATGTACAGACATTTTGGGAAAATATTTGGAGCAGCCCAAATGAATATAACCCAAATGCAGAATGGATACGGCGTGAAGAAGAACGAATGCTGGTACACACCTCTGCAAGAATGGGAAAATATATCCACAGATGATGTTAGGCAAGCTCTAACGAAATCCCAAAAATGGAAATCCCCAGGAAATGACAAGTTGCCCAATTTCTGGCTGTATCATCTCACATCTACCCATGAAATTCTTGCAAAAACATTATCAACGCTTGTAAATAATCCCAATAAAATCCCGGAATGGATTACTGAAGGTATTACACACCTCATACCAAAAACAACTGAAACAGACGACCCGAAAAATTATAGACCGATAACATGTCTCTCCACAACGTATAAGTTGATCACGTCTGTACTGACGAACCGTACTTATTCCTTTCTCGAAACAAACAGCATTCTCCCGCTGGAACAGAAGGGATGCAGAAGAGGTTCATATGGCTGCAAAGATCAACTTCTGATAAATAAAATGATCCTGGAAAATTGCAGGAGACGACGCAGGAATCTAAGTGCAGCGTGGATTGATTATCGTAAAGCCTTTGATAGTGTTCCCACATTCTTGGATCCTTAAGACTTTGAAATGTACAAAGTCTCCCCTGTGGTATTAAATTTCCTTAAGCACAGCATGGGAATGTGGAACACCAAACTATACCTTAGTCACACCGGGGGCACTGCCATATCCAACCGTCTGAATATCCGACGTGGAATCTTTCAAGGAGACTCTCTGTCACCCCTTCTGTTTTGTTTATCCTTAATCCCTCTTACACATGAACTGAACAACAGTAGCTATGGTTACAAAATAAATAAGAAAATATTCAATCACCTACTCTACATGGATGATCTCAAACTCTTTGCCAAAGACGACAATGAGTTGAAAGGCCTCCTCAATATTGTAAAATACTTCAGTGACGACATAGGTATGGACTTCGGATTAGATAAATGTGCAAAAGTAACTTTCAAGAAAGGTAGAATTACAGAAACACCCTTAATAGATTTAGATTTTGTCACAAAGATTAGGGAACTGGAGCATGATGAAGCTTATAAGTACCTAGGAATTAGCGAAGGAGATGGCATACAACACCCCCAAATGAAGGAAAAAAAAAAAAAAAGAGTACTACAGGCGTGTACGTCTGGTACTAAATACTGAGCTAAACTAAAAAAAAAAGGATATCAGCCATAAACACATTGGCTGTCCCTGTGGTGCAATACAGCTTTAATGTCCTTAACTGGACCATAGCTGAAATTAAGCGAATGGACGCCAAAACGAGAAAGCTTCTCACTTGCTATCGCATGCATCATCCCAAAGCTGATGTTGATCGTCTGTATGTGCCCAGATCCGAAGGAGGCAGAGGATTAGTTCAACTAGAACTGTCCTACAAAACTACAACAATTGGCCTCCAAAAGATATTTGGAAACTACAGAAGACTGGATGATGGTATGCGTCAAGGAGCATGAAAGTAGTAAGCGTCTTTACTCCGTAATGAAAGAAGCCAACAAATTCAAAATGGAGTTTCAAATGGGCGTAGAGATGCAACTACAGCACAATACACCGGCTGAAACTGCAAAATACCTAAAAAAAGACAGCAAAGACGAATGCAACCGACCAGATACAGAAGCGATGGCAAGATAAACCGCTTCATGGCCAATACTCTGCCCGTACCAAACAAGCTGACGTAGACAAAACCCGTACCCATCAGTGGCTACGTAGTGCAGGGTTGAAAGCGGAAACTGAAGGTTTTATCCTTGCTGCGCAGGACCAATGCTTGCTAACTAGGAATTATCAAGCACATATACTAAAATAATCTGTCAGCCCAAAATGCAGATTCTGTGATAAATATCCAGAAACGATTGATCATCTTGTATCAGGTTGCACGGTGTTGGCACCCACTGAATATAAAACCCGACATGGCAGAGTGGGCCAATATCTGCACTGGAAAATCTGCAACTTCTACGGGAAGAAAACTGAAAGAAACTGGTATGAACACCACCCAGACCCGGTTACGGAGATAGGACCTGTTACAATTCTATGGGACTACACAATACACACTGACAGAACAATCAAGGACAACCGGCCAGATATTGTTATTAAAGACCACAAACAAAAAAACGGTGCCTCCTTATTGATATGGCAGTCCCTGCTGACTGCAATGTATCTTTGAAGATATTCAAAAAGTTGTCAAAATACAAGGACCTTGAAATAGAAATCTCGAAAATGTGGCATATGGGAACATCAACAATCCCTGTTGTAGTTGGAGCCCTAGGACTGGTTGGAAAAAGATTGCAGTAGACTAATTGAAGGGATTCCTGGAAGTCCATGCCTCAAGGAGATACAAAAAATTGTTCTGACAAGTACAGCCCACACTTTACGAAGGGCTTTATCTATGTAATTTTTTTTTTTTTTTTTTTTTTTCAGTGGAAAGTGTCATGACGCCATTTCTACCTTAGGTCCCTGGGCGGGACCCGGAAAGAAATGTGTAAACGCGAATATTTGAAAAAAAAGATTGAACGTTGGTAAATCAGTGTCGCTAATATTTAAATTGATTGGTCTGCACGTATATGGTCGAAAAGTTTATTTATTGTAGATTACCATTCGTGAAACCTCCCTCAAGTTAAAATCAAACAAGAATAAAAAAAAAAAACAATATTTTAATAGATGAGTTTTTTTTTATAATATCAATAAACTGTAAAATCTATCCTTGAATTTTCAGATTTATCCATACGTTGATTTTATTTTCAAAAGTGATATTTGTTTTAGGTAATTGACATCTGCATAGTATCACGGTTTAGGAAAAGGGACAACACTAGTCGTATGCAGTCATCAAACATTTTTAAATAAAATCAAAGTACATATAACTCTTTAAAAAGTCAGGGATCTATTTCATGCTATTTTTCTATTATGAACAAGACCCTCTTATAAAATTATTTGAAAATCATTATTTTTTGATTATGTCAACGAATGCTAATATAGAAAAGTGATTCCGAACTGTATTTTTCATTTTTGTCTTTTGTGTCTTAGTTTCAATAGATGCACAGTAATTTTGTATGGAAAACTTTTGTTAAAAACGAAGCTGAATCCTGCTATGTTTCTACATACGACCACATCACATTGAAACATCGGTTCCCGTATCATCACCGAAGTTAAGCAACATCGAACCTGGTCAGCACCTAGATAGGTGACTGCTTGGAAATTGCTGTTATTATAAGCTTGTAAGTGTAAAGGATAATGGCTCGGAATTATTAATCGGAGACCCGGGTTCTAATTCGACTGAAGATCATTGTATTCACATACGCAAATATCTTTTTATAAAGGGATGAATCAATATGGATTACTGAAAATTTCAAAAAAATATTGATTAAAATTAGCCTAAATGAAATTTGTAAAAAAAATATTTTCAATAAGATATTTTCACTTTTAAATTTTGATAAGCCGTAAAAACCAAATTTCAATTCTCTTTTTTTAAGAATGTTTTTTTTTTATATTTCTGATTGGCTGAAGAAGATCTATCTTGTTTTTGATTAGTCAGAGAAAATAACTGATGAAAATGTCAGTTTTTTTAAACATTTTACCCTAGTATGGCAATAAAGCCACTAAGACACAAGGAACTGCTGAGTGTTAAAGAATATATGGATAAATCTAACCTAATGCAGTGTGCTGCACATATTCCTATTTGTATATTAACACTTAGTTTTCACTGTATTTTATTACCTATTTTTCTGTATCGATCTCTATTAACTTTTTCTTCAAACGAAGCCGATATACAGATTTAAATATGATGCATTTGCTAGTGTTTAAAACCTTGTATTGCATTGCTCCTGATATTCTGTATAAATCTAAGACAAACATTAAGACTCACATACATTTTCTCCGCATGATTTTTCCACACGATTAGTTATAATTCAGTTAGAATTATTATTTGACATTAAAATTATCTCAAATATTTTGGCTTTCAAAACGAACACAATAAAAAGACACGTATCCTTCAGATGCATCCAGAATGTCTAAAAGGCGATATTTGGATAGCTAAAAGGTCATCATTTGCGATTAACAAAAGAGATCTTTTGCCGTCGGATTTTTCGACGATTACGCTTAACATTTACATAAAAGAACATGTGCAGGATGTGACTGGGGTGACGGTGTAGATGATGCAACTTTAGTTAACAAAATATCACTTGCAAACTAATAAATGTTTCATAATATTATTTTAAAAGTCCAAATTTCTTCTACCGTAACTTGCTTTCAAATTTACAGAGAGCTTCCTCTTCTCCTAAACATATATGGTGTAGCTATGAATTCAAATCTCGGACCCACTTTATGTAATTTTACATGAGTCATGTAGAAAAAGAAAAATTATAATCACTTCGACAAACCTAGTATATGTGTGCGATCCAAATACGTTTTTTTTTTTTTTTTTATTTTTGTGTTTGAGATTAGGACTGGTTAGAGTCAGGTTTGCCAATTATGCGAGGTTAAAAATATATATTAATATATTATGCTATTTATTATCGTTGCTTTCATCGTTCAAGGGGAGTACCACTTATTATACTTTTTTTTTCCAAAATTGCAGCAAGCTAAAAATTTTAAGCTAGCTAAAATTTTAAGATATTTTAAATATCACCCTACATTTAAACTAAACTGATCGATGCATTTAAGTATTGAATTAATGCTTAAGCATACCTTTTAAAAGGTCAACAATAATTCTTCTGCTGCTACCTAATTTTGAGACGATATGATGTACATAGGTCCTTAATTTCCGTACAGACATTATTTTTATAAAATATTATTGTTATTTCATGGATGACAGAACAAGGGACAATTTACTAGATAAAAATATAGTGTAATGAAAAATAGAAATTGGAAATAGTTATACATTGAACATTTGAAAAGTTAAAGAAACATGATAGCTAATTAATTAAAACCTATATTAAGGAATCTCTATGAATAAATGCGATTTTGGAGCTCAATTCTCCCACGAATTCAGAGAATAAAAATCCCCAGCTCTACTTCATAGTAATTTGGTATTTACTCGAACCCCCATGAAGTCGTGTTGTGACACAAGGTCGATTTAATGTGGCGCGACCGAGCGCCTACGCCCTGAGTCCCTGCAACCGTCAGTTGCGCTGGCCTCGGTGCGTTCACCGATCCTGCTCTCTAGAGCAATGAGAAGACGCAGCCTCGAGCAGCTGTTACCCAGGGCCGGAAACTCTAATTTCCCTCGGTTGCGACTCGGTTTTTTGACGGAATCACCCCTGAGTGCACAATGCCTAAAGACAGAGACGCAACTGAGAGATGATAAGTATGACATGATGTGCTACAAACATCCCGAGAGGACAATATACACACGGTATTTACCCTGTCCCCTCATTAGGACGAGATGTAACACAAGGTCTTTTTTTAGCTTTGTGTATGTGCACGTGTGTATGTGTCTTTCTCTGTGTGTGTGTGTGTGCATGTCTCTGGTTTCATTATTGCTCTTTATTTTAATATATCTCTTTGTGTTGCAATGATCAATCTTTGGAACCTAGAATAAATTTAGAAATAAATAACTTTCACCAGTATACTGATTCACTGCATGTCCTAATGAACGAATAAAAAATTATGCTTGAGTTATATATACAATATTTTATTTAAGTAAGTTCCTGAATTTCAAATGTCTTCATCCTGAATTGCAAAATTTTTAGTTGATTTTATTTCGGTCTTCCATCTAATTTTGAGAATTGTAAGCATCTGTTAAACAACATGTAGCTGACAACAACGAATAAAAGTTCAACCGGTTTTAAATGTACTGAGACATTTTTTACAAGGTTACGGAGAAGTTGCTCAGCGCTTGTCACAATCCTTTCAGCATATCGATCTTTTCCGAAGAGCAGAAATGATACAATAATCGAATTCCAACTCTAACAGCTGCCACCATTTCCATGCACTCGATTCACGTCTACCAATATGATTTAGACTTGAAGCAATCTGTAAATCTCTGCAGGGCAAAAGGTTTAGCTGCAAGGGGTTCGTGGCTCGCACAAGAATAGAGAACTTGATCTCATAGTATTTCTGAAACAATGATTTTCTATTATTATTAGTTGTTCTTGGATTCCACCCCTTCTTTCTTTCTTTCTTTTATGTAACTCTCTCATGTCTATTTTCTATTTTACTTCCTTCACACATTCATTTTCCCTCTCCGGTCTCCCTTTCAATTTTCACTTTTCCAGAACCTGTCTTTCTTTCTTTCTTTCTTTCTTTCTTTCTTTCTTTCTTTCTTTCTTTTCATAATTTATTCCATTCATTAATTCTATTTTTTCCTCATTTGCTTATTAACGCTTGCTCTCTCTTTCTTCTTTCTCTCATTTCGCAATTCTTTCTTTCCATTCTTCTTTTTCAATAATTTATCTTTTTCTTTCATTTTTTTATTTCCGTTGTTTGTTCCGTCTTTCCTTCCTTTTGTTTTTTTTTATTTCTTTTCATATTCTTTCCTTCATTTATTTCGTCTTTGCTTCAATTCTTCCTTCCAGTATTTGACTTGCTAATGATATTTCAGTTTTTGCATTTTCTATATTTGACCATTTTTTCTTTCTTAATTTTCCAATTTTCCTTCCTTTTCTTTTCGCTTTTTCAACCTCTTATATTACTGATTTCCTCCAACAGTCATATTTTTTTTAATTAAACAACATCATTCGTTGGCCATCATTTCTTTATTTTACTTTAATGCATTTGTTTGGGTGAGTTGTTTTTTTTTTTTTTTTCGAATTTCCCTCATCTTTTTCCTTCGATTTGTTGCTTTCTTTGTATTTGATTACTGGGTTTTGGTTGCATTCTTATGATGTAGTTTATTTTAATTCTACATCTTCGATTTTGTTTTACTATTAGCTTATGCTGTTCTCTCTTTTTAAAATCTTATCTCTACAAATAAGGTTTTTTTTCTAATAATTTATTTTCCTCTTAATTAATAATCCTTTCTTGTATTCCTTCTTTCATTTCTCTTTCCCTTTATTTCTTTTCCTTTGTTGTGTTTTTTATTTGGCAGATTCCTTTTTGTAATATTTTATCTTTTTTTATTGATTATCTATTTTTATCTATTTTTCGCCTCGCTTTCATTCTTCAGTTCTTTGTTGCTTTTTTACCTTTCTTATGTCGTTATTTTTCTTTCGTTCTTTTGAGGCGTGTTATTTATCGCTTCCTTTTCCTTCCCTATTTCTGTTGATTTTATTTCGACGTTCATATTTTCACTTCTTTCTTTATTTGTTGTTTTCCATTATTTTCTTCATTTCTTCTTCTTGTATATTCATTTTTATTTTTAATTTTTTTTCCTTTAAGCCCTATTCAAATAGTTCATTTTAATAACTCCAGTTCCCTTTCTTCCTTCCCGTCTTCATTCATGTTCTTTTTTCCTATCCTTTTCCTTCATGTCTTTTTACTTCATGTCCAATTCTATCATCCAGTCTTTCTTTCCTTTGTATGCCACTCTTAATTTTATTTTCTCATTCCTTTCATTTTTTATCATCTCTTTCTTTCATGCCATTTTTGCTCATCATTCATTCTTTCTTTCTTTTTTTCTCTCTCCTCACTTATTTCTTCTCTTACCCTTTCTTCTTTCCTGTTATTTTTTCCTTTTCTTTGTCCCTTATGAGCATTTTGCTCCTCGTCTATTCTTTCTTTCTTTCTTTCTTTCTTTCTTTCGTTCTTTCGTTCGTTCGTTCGTTCGTTCACCCCTCTTATTTGTGATTTTCCGTTTCTTCCACGTCTTCGCTTTCCTTTTCTTTTTCCTCCAAGTTGTTTTTACTTCTCGCCCATTCTTCTCTTTATTCTTTTTTTCTTCCATTTCTTTAGGATTTGTATTCTTTCTTCGCGATCTTTCATCATTTTTCTATTTTGTTTTTTTTTTAATTATTCTTTCTTTTTCTATTTGCTATCATTTATTTACCTTTCATCTTTTCATTCTTCTGTTATTTTTTTTTCTGTTATTTTCTTTTATGTGTTTCTTTCTTTCTCTTGAAGTTTTCTTTTCTTTTTCATCTTTTCCTTCATATGTTTTATCCTATTTATTTACACCCATCTCTATTACCTACTTTTTTTCTTTTCATAAAACTCATCATCATTTTTTATCAGATTCTTCACGTCTCATAGCCAAGTAATGCGACTACCATTTATCGACAACTCCTTTGGGCATCACTTTTCGTCTATACGAAAGAAGAGCGTCTATTAATTAGTTTCCCCAAGAGACACAAGATCAATATGAACGTTGGTTATTTTGGTGTAAAAAGAAAAATACAAGGAAAATAATCAAATCTGCCTAACCATTTTCAGGCGTCTTGAGTTTTTCTTCCGTTTCATCAAATTTTTGAAACACAAACGCATGTCCAACTTATATCTAATATAAAAATCACGCACAAACAAATACAAATGTTTACACACGCACACACACACTCACACATACATACTGACACATACGATAATATGCAGCAACATGAGTACAGGTTGATATGTGCATCAATATTTTGGTATCCTAAGGAAGAAATTTATTTTATTTATTAATATATTCATATTTTTTTTTTTAAAGGTAACATTTTCTAACTTATCAGTTCGTATAATATAACGCATTTTTCATTACTCAGATGGATCAAATATTATACGATGTGAATTTCAGATCAACATTAACTGTCACCAGTTTGAACTATTCATCGAACCAGGGAAAGACAGAGAGATGAGCAGATAGATAGTAGATAGATAGATCTAGCTACAGTGAGAGTGAGGATGATATATATATATAGATAGATAGATGGATACCTAAAGTATGAGATGGGAAAGAGATAGTTATAGATAGAAAGAATGTGTGAGGGAACGAGTTACACACGCATATATATATATATATATATATATATATATATATATATATATAACAGAAAAAAATGCACCAATTAACTGTGTTCCTATGAAAAGTTTGGCCGCCTTAAACGTTCAGTCATAATCAAAGTATAACTGTTAATAGAGGAATAGAATGAAAAACCGTGTATGCGGTTTCATGTCAGGCGCCATTTTTGCCCGACTGATTGTATCTTAACAAAGATCCAGAAGTTAGTAACTTACAGTGAATTTATCAGATCGAAACATTCTATTATAGAAATCTGTGGGCATTATACCAGTCCTGTCACCAATGAAGAAAAAGAAAAAAAATTTGGTCTACGAAAATAGAAATATAAAACATTCTATTATAGAAATCTGTGGGCAAACAGCCAAAGATTTCGTTTGTTAAAATAAATAGGCAATGTCCGTTAAAGAAAAAACTGTATTTTTTTTTTAATAAATATCATTTGCCTTTCTGTATTTTTTCAAGCCGATATTCAATTGAAGTGGTTTTTCTGTCTTTATTTCAATGTCGATGAAAAAAAAACGATGGAAAGAATATATCTACCAATGAAGACAAGAAAATTAAAAATGTAAGGGCAAATGAAAAAACAAAGCGGTCTAAAAATAGAAATGGCAATCAATAACAATCGTCAAAATAAAATGCAAGCAATTTGGGATCTTTATCGGTTTAATGTAAAAAAACAAAAAAACTTATCATCTTGAAAAAACCGCTGCTATTTTGTCATAGATTACGCAAAGGACTCGGCAAAATGATCAGCCAAAGATCATAAAAAAGACAGGATGTATTGGAAAAAGTAATCTTAACAACATAAGATAATAGAAACAATCTGGAGAAATAAATTTTTTCGAAGGAAAAGTTGAGAAAAACGAAGAGTCTCTTGACTTCTCAGTCCGCAGCGGTTAAAATGAAATGGCGCGGACGTCGTTTCCAGTGTCATCGGCGGGGGAATGTCCCAATGTAAAGAAAAAACTGTATTTGTTTTTTAATATATTTTAAAAAATAAGTCTTTGATTTGCCTTTCTGTACTCTATATTTCAAGAGCCAGATCAATTCATCGAGTTGAAGTGGTTTTTTTCTGTCTTTATTTCAATGTCCACTCTTTTAATTAACTTAGGGAGGTTGTGACGAAAAATAACGACGCGGGACTCTGTAGAGGCCTCGTGATTGGAATGAGTACACTTCAAATCCGTTAACGAGGACCGACCGGAGGGCAAGCAGCCCTGGTAATTCCAGCTCCGGTAGCGTATATTAAATTGTTGCGGTTAAAAATCTCGTGTTGGTGGTCGCGTTCGCGGCTTCGGAGCGGCAGCGCCATCGTTCGTCGTTGACTTTGCTCGTCCGTGCTCATTCCTGGCCCTTTTCGCCAACCTCTTGCACATGTGCCACGCTGTCCTACCGTCGAAGTTACGCGAGGGAGTAGTAGGTGACCGCTGGGTTGTTGCGGATGTACAGGGGACCCGCAAGTGTCGTCGTCTGCGGCGTCAGGTCATTTTTCGGCGCGCGATCTAATTCATGCGGCGGCGCGGCATTCCTGTCAGCGACCAGCGGCCTTCACTCGTCGTCTGCGTCACCGTCGTCTCCTAAAAGAACGTCGCGTCGTCGTCGCTCCGTCTCGCCATCGTGGTCTTCCCTACCGCCGATTGGTAACCTCCCCTCCAGTTTCCTGCGTCCCTACTCTACCTACCTCCGCGTCTATCGTCCGTTTTGAGCTCGTGCGCGGTCGGCGGTTTCTCCTTAATGTGTACTCTTGATCGGGTGTCCGCAGCGGCAGGTACGTTCACTTTGAAAAAAAATAGAGTGCTCAGGGCGGGCTTTTCAAGTTTGCATACGATAAGCATGGAATGATGCTTCCATCACCCGACGGGAAAGCGGCGAGTTCGGTTCCGGCGGGAGTATGGTTGCAAAGATGACAAAGGAAATGATAGAAAAGGACCACCACAGGAGTAGAGCCTACGACTTAATTTGACTCAACACGGGAAAAATTACCCGGTGCAGACAATAGGATAGACTGATCGATAGTTCTTTCTCGATACGGTGGATGGTGGCGCATGGCTGTTCTTAGTTTGTTGAGCGACCCCTCTGGTTGATTCCGATAACGAACGAGACTCTGGCCTGCTAACTACTGCGCCGATGTGTGTGTTTATTCAATGACGGTCTTAGCGTTCATTGCAGCGCCCGGGTCTGGGTCGCTTTTCTCAATGAATAATACGCTCAGTGACCATTGGTAAATGGATGGCGGAACGAGTTTTAGGAGAGATTACAAAAAGAAAAGATTTATTAAGAGCTACAAAGGCCAGACAATCGTGGAGAGCCATGATCACCCACGCTCGGAGGGGACTTATAAAGAAAACTTGGTTTGGTAATTAAGCTTCACCGTTTTGATATTCAACTAGCTAAATGCAACCACCACTTCTACTCGAACAGTTTCTTTTCTAATTCTTCTCACCTCTGTTACTACCATTCGATTTCTTGATTCACTGATGACTGTAATCTTCAAAAATTTTAAATGCAAAATCAGTCGCCATATTCTGTCTACTTGAACCATTTTACTTTATTGCCTTTTCCTCACTAAAGTTTTCTCATTCTCTTTCAGTTCCTTTGGTGTCATTATCGCCTTGCTTGAGTTGAAATGATTAAAAAAAAGGGCATTATTGACATATTTTGAGTGGAGCTGCCTAGACCACACTTGCCTCGTTTGTTACAGTTTAGATTCCTCTTTGCTGCATTGTGGGTGATTAATTACTTTCACCCGCCAAAACTTGATCAGCGGACGAAATATTGCGAGATTATCGCCGCTCTATACCTACTTCCATGACATGCGCTCTGACGTGCTACATTTTTTAACTTACGACCCTTCACCTTTACAGCTGAGACTCGCCATGCCTCGTAAACAAAAGGAAGTTATCAGCATCTCCTTCAAATTCCTATAGTAATAAGTAAGTTCCATTCAGATAGCTTCTTCTCAAGAACTCCTGCCTCGTAGAAAAGACCTTTCTAGAGGTTGTTTCTTAACCACGACAATATTGACCTCTTCAATTTAACCATTATCTTTTCACAATAGCCCCATGAACTTCGCTTATTAGCCCATCTTATGCTCATACAACACAGTAACCATCTAACTTGAGTGGCTCCTGGGCCTTGTACTGAGTGAAAAATAGTACAATATAATTAAAAAAATATTATAATATATTAGAAGAAGGAGCGTCGACGTGTTTCACTTGATTTGCAACGGTTAAAAAAGAGTAAGCAACATGGAAATCTTAAAGAAAATGGTGACAGGAAGAAATACTCAGAAGCACGAAAAGACAGCTGAAATTCCTTGGACACGTGATGAGGAAGAAAGGATTGTAAAAATAAATCCTCACAGGGCATAGTGAGGGAAAGAGAGATAGGGGAGAGCGACTGGTTACTTACCTTCTCGATTTTATTTAAATGTATATCAGAACGGACTTAGCAAAGGGTAAAGATCTGCTAATATGCACATGAGATAGAAAGTTGGGGAGAGCCGTGACCCGGAAGGGATATAGCGCATAGAAGATGTTAACAAGAAAAAAGTAAGCTGGAGGAGAGAAAAAATTATTAAGCATAGCATCTAGGGTTACAAATAGTAATTTCAATTGCGAAATTATGAGACTTTTCTGCCAATCTGCGTTCAAATTTGTGAAATCGAGATTCAAAAGAGGAAAGTGAATCGAGCTGAGATGCCAGATCAGGGCTGATAACGTTGCAAATTCATCTTTGAATTTTGTCAAGAATCTCCAGATATATAGAAGCACCAGACTAGATATGGCCACAATATTCCAAGCACCAAGCACGGCAGTCGTATATATGTGTAAGACAACATATATTTATATTATTTACTTTGTTCGGACTGTTGTTCTCATCTTTATTGGCATATTCACGACGTTTCGGCCGTTGTAAGCCCCGGCCTCCTTCAGTTGATTCGTTTTTCGAATTGCACCCTTTATTTCGTCATAGGGAGTTCTAATTCAACGTGCCATACCTCTTCAGGATATTTCAGTTATCTCTTTTTGACTCTCCAAGTTTTTTTGTAGTAGCCAGGCATTGAACTGAAAACTATTGGGGTGAAGTCACATGATTCACCCAACCCTTTCATCCACTAGGCCATCTGTACTTGAGGAAGTCCTGAATATGGCATTAAAGATGGGGACAACAGTCCGAACAATGTAAATAATTACACAGCCTCATCTTAGATATATAGACGTATAAGACAAGTTTTTGTCGAGAAAAAATATCTGGTAGCACATAGTTAACCGGCATTCCTATTAGGAGACTTAGAAATTGATGCCGTAAAGAATTCGAAGACTACTGAATCGTAAATTAAGCATAAGTGTATCAGGTTTTACAACCATAATCATATAAAATCGTTGTGGGTTTCTTAGCTTGATAAAATACCTGAAATCTATTAGTGAACTAATCAGAAGATGTGTCAAAACAAATGTGATACGCTGGCCAAACAAGCATTAGAACTTCAACCAGTACAACAAAGAAACTGATAGAAGACACAATAAGCTCACAATCGCCAATTTTCTATCCAATACGAGAGAATACATACAGAATCGAGTAAGACACAGTTAGGAATCTAATTACATCGATAACTCCTAGCCGTAATGCAGCATTAACAATTTCGGTTACACAGCAGGTATTAATGTTTGTTCTTTCATTTACTGCTTTCATTGAAGCAAACTTAACCTAGGTTAGTTTTGGTAAAGCAGAATGCGCGTTTGTTCGCAAAAGGAGCAGTCAAAGTTCTGACCTACATATTAGGGATGTCAAAATCAAGACGCTACAGAAATTTATTTGCGACAAAAAAGTGTGACACAGAAACCCGAAAGTACCTAAGAATAGTGAAATGTAGCTTCAAGAAACTAAGCAATGTATTTAAAAATAGGAAATAAAATAAATAGTGCTGAACTGCTATGAAATACCCAACCTAATATCTATACTCTAACTATTTAGTAGTGAATTCTGAACAATTTCAAAAGACCACGACTTACTTTTTTGACTAAATGGCCGATAACATTGAAATGAATCTTGCCAACCGTAAAATGGACGACTCCACAAGAATCTTTTTCGAATTTAATACCTATTTTCATGTTAATTTGCCATTTCTTACATTTTGTCGTCTTTACTATGAAATTTAACTTGTTTTTATAAATTTTTGTACCTCGACAGGGTTAATGGATTCTCTGGTGTCGTTCCATCTACTCTATTTTTTATTCGTTTTCGGTCCACTGGCCAGGGAGCGTTAACATGTTTTGAAACAGTTGGTAGTTCGACTTTCTCTCTCCCTCTCTATGGGCTCTGCTGGCGCTTTCATTGAAGTGACTTCGTTTTTGTTTGGACCCACCACTTTACTAACCCATCCAAACTATTGAATTTGGTTTCTGAAACCGAGACGCATTTATAGAGTTTGCCAAACTTTCACTTAATGACCCACTGATTCGAGCTTAGCAAGGTTAAAATTAAATTCCAACTCAAGTAATAAGAAATTCTTTTTCAATGATGTGGAAATCGAAATGTATTTTTTGGGGCCTTTCAGCTAAATGTGTTAGCGTCAATGGCGTATTGATTTTTATCCTAAGTTAAAACTTAATCATTTTATTTACATCTCCCATCTCACCAAACTTCTGCCTCCCTATTAACTCTGACCCACAAACCCCTTACTAGCAAGCAGATTGAGTGGGTGTCTTTTTCTCTCTTTTTTAATATATATATATATATATATATATATATATATGGTAAGTATTCCACTGTCGGAATGCCGGTGACTAAACTGGCTATCCCACACCATGGGCTTGCGAGTGAGGCGTCTTGTTAGCAAGCCAGTCGGATGAAAAATAAGACCTAACAAAGAGCGGAAGAACTCTCGATGAGTCGGCGTCCAGTGAACCTGAGGCGGTGTCTCCATATACCACTGTGTAGAAGGTCCACTATTAATCCCAAGAAATATCATGGCAAATAACACACACATTCTGAAACCTAACGACGTAAGGGGTTAGGTCTATGGAAATTTACTCCTCGCCCAGTGAGGACCAACATGTGCAACAGGTGTCATCTGACCGTCCTCCAGCGACTACTACTAGTACAAACAGCTAAAAAGGGGGATAAAATTCCTCGGAACTCATCAATAATCCGGAAAGGAGCGCCAAGTGTCACCGGACCGTTATCTTGCTACTGCTCGCATCAAACAAAAATAAACTTTGTGGGCATCGAACGTTAGGACGTTGAACAGTTCTGGCCAGTTAGAAAAAGTAAAACAGAAAATGAGTAGGCTAAAAATCAACATCTTCGGAATATGTGAATGTAGGTAGCCAAACAACTGAGATTTTGTCAGTGACAATATCACAGGATTATATATGCAGGCAGAGAGAAAAACGATAAAGGAGTACGATTGATTCTAAATCAAGAAATCAAGAAATGCCTTCTGGGATACTACCAATTATAGGAAAGAATTCTGCTAGTCAAGCTAAAAGGAACGCCTTTCAACGTAGCTATCATAATAGTGAATGCACCGACTACACGAAGTAAGGAAGAAGAAATGGAATCGTTCTACTCCATGCTACCAAGCCTCATAGCAAATCACATCATAATTATAATGCGAGACCTGAACGCCAATGTAGGCAAGGAGAGAACAGCGGAGATAGCTGACAAATTCAGACTATGAAACCGTAACGACTGTGGAGAGAAATGGATCTAATGTTGCAAGGCCAGGTAATAGCCAACACATGGTTCCAAGAACATGCAAGACGATTATGGACATGGAGAAGTCCTGGAAGAGAAACTAAAAAATAAATTGACTACATAAGTATCAATAAAAGATTAAGGATTGAAATGGTTCACTGCAAAACTGACCAAAGTGCCGATTACGAAAGCGACCATCGCTTTGTTATATATAAACTAAGAATGAAACTCCGGAAACTGAAGAAGCCTAATGCAGCACTTAAATTGCAATACAACAAAATCCTGAACGGCCCGCACTTGAAGGAAACATATATGGGCAACGTGAAAGATACGTGTAATAAAATGGAAACTCGAAATGGGACGCAATAAGAGAACCTTTAATGATATCAGCAAACGATATCATCCCAAAGGAAAAATGACGAAGAAGAAAAAAACGAATCATTGATGAGATTCTCGACATGATGTAAAGAAGACAGAAAACCTTGGCAAGATACGGAACGTATTACAGAAAACTACACAATAAAATGAGGACCAAATGCAGGCAATCCAAAGTAGAGAGGCTAAAATAATGTGAAGAAATAGAGAGATTGATTACCACAGATAAAGGAGATATGCATAAACAGCTAAGGAAAGTAACAGGGCAGAAGAATCTCTCATCAACAGCCTGCATGCAATCTAAGGATGGTATGTTCGTATTAGAATATAGAAAATTCTTCAGTACTGGAGTGAATATATTTGAGAACTCTTTCATGATGTGACACCATTTAGGGCTGCAAGGAAAAGGGAAAGAAAAAAAAGAAAGAAAAAGAAAAGCGAGAGTTAAAAACTTAAATGATAAAGGAAAGCCATCACAAAGGGGCATTTAGCGATGTTATTTTGATAATGAAGAATGGTGAAAATTCTTATGGCCATTGTCGAAAAGCTGATTGACAAATTCCAGGAGCGACCAAATAACCAGATGCAGAGTTTTGAATAGATAAAAAATTACTGTGTCATGGTGGCGAACTTATATTAGCGGGAAAAGATTTTCCGTTGACCGAGAAATAGGAATGCCCTGACCACACACGAGTTGAAAAAAACAAAGAAAATAGGTTAAGTCTTTGTCGATGGAAAGATATCTTTAGACAAGGTGTCTGTTTTGTGTTAAAATTTGACTATGACAGCGAAACAATATTATGAGAAAATGGCGAAGTCGTTCCATCGTATCAGTGGTTGGCGCCGGAGAGTGAGTGCATCTGTTTGGCCAGCCACTTGGTGCTGGCGAAAATCTGATTGACGAATTCCATATGAAAGTGACTTTGAGATAAGAATTGAGATTATCACAATACGGGTCGTATTGTTCTGTTGGCGGCCAGAGAAGAAGAGAGAAAAGAAAAGAAAGAAAGGAAATAGAAAAAAAGAAAAAGAGGAGATAATTCTTTTTTCTGAGATATTTTTTTTTAAAAAAACAAGGCTAGTCTGGTCACACCCACACTGACGAACGCCAATTGGCTGAAGGTTAACGAGAACCAGGCGGAGGTGATCAAGTGATGCAGGAGGAGAGGCCTGCTACCACCCATTAAGGGGATAGGTATGAGATGTTACTGCGAAGGAGTAGGAAAACCGTTGATGCCCTCTGAGGGTATGGTAAGAGACCCATATGAGAATGAAAGAAGGTGGGGGTAAGATAAGACTTCCAAAAATGGAAATAATAAATTTTTCCTGACCGAAAACAAAAGAAGGGAATTGTGGACTTGGAATTATCAAGGAACCTCAAACCCCGACAAAGCCCACCCCGGTTTTGGTCGGCGTCCATATAAGCAAAGTCGCAGTATTACGAAGCAAGAGGGTTTCGCTGGTAACAAAGAAAATAGTACTGAGCTGCTACGTGATATCTGTCCTCATGTACGACAATGAATATTGGACGGTCTACTGAGAGATGAAGAAGAGACTGAAAGCGACAGAGATGTTATTCTACAGAAGGCGTCTAAGGACCACATAGGCTGAACATGTGAACAACGACGAGGTGTTGAATAGACTGGAGACAAAGAGAAAACGTATACTTAACATAAGAAAAAGGTAGCTGAAAATTTTGGGACACTTAATGAGAAAGGATGGCTTTGAAAATCTGATACTCAGATGGTGGATAGAGGGAAAAGAAGCAAGGGAACGCAACACGGAACATACTTAACGGGCATAAGCAAGTGGAATGTCAGAAAAGGTCTGGGAGAAATCACAGACTTATTGAGAGCTACAGGAGACAGGAAGAAATTGAGAGCCATGATCACCTACGTTCTGTAGAGAGACGGCACATAAAAGAAAAAATCAACATTTCCTTAAAATCGAACACAATAATGACACAAAATAAGGCAAGAGAGCCGAGAGAATTTAACACTCAAAGGCCAAAATGAAGGCAAGAAAAGCAGGAGAAAGCAACGGATAAGCTACTTACCCGTGTTTGTAGGAATGAAAGGAAAAAGAGACAAAGACTAAAGTGGCGTAAGTTGCTTACAGAAAATAAAGTGAATGTCAAGGTGAGTCATGACGGCCAATGTCTTAAAAGGACTTGCACTGTACTTAAAGTCCTCATTTTAAAAGAGAAAAACAAAAAATTGCTTTAATTCTTGTATGTGTCAGATGATATATAGATTATTCAATTTTAAACAGAGCATGTCCCCTTCATGACGCAGAATATCATGGTTTTCGACAACTTCTTGTTCTTTGTATATCTTTTCTTTCTTTTATTAAATCAGTTCACAACAGTCAAAATTATAACCCCGCTAAGACACAAGGGGTCTATTGGAATTGAAAGAGAAGAAAAAAAAATTAGAAGGAATCAGAAACCCAATAATACTATAAATTTCAGAGGTTAAACAGAGACGTTAGGAGAATAGATTTAGAGTAGAATTTAGAAGAAAACAGGTATTTATTCTTAAAAAAGAAACAAGGAATAAACATCCCCCTTTTGAAAAGAAACAGGAAGTAACGTGAAGCAGATGATAGGTGACACTATTTTTATTGTCTTTTTGCTATGTCACGTTAATTCCTGTTGTTCTAACCATTTATACAATATGGTTAGTTCAGTTATGTGCTCTTTTCCGCTGTTCCATCTGACTTCAATATATTCAGTGATTATCAATTTCTGCAAAGCATCACTACGCCCAGACGGAAAGAGCCAATGGGTTTGCCTGGCTCTTTAGGTTTACTTAGTTTGCTCTACTTAGCGTATTGCACTTTGCTTAGTTTATTTTTACTTTATTCGTGCCGGAGGTTTTTTTTTCTTTGGATTCTGAACTTTGATTCTAGACGATTATTTTCGCCGAAAGTACATGTTCTTAGTTCTTTCGTTTTTTGACACTTTTTTTCCCTTGAGTATTGGCTTGTTCATTTACAAGCTAAAACACCTAAAGTTTTGCCGGACGAGTATAGCTGCTTATATTTATAAGATTATTAGTATTATATATATATATATATATATATATATATATATATATATATATATATATATTATATATTATTCTACATGGCATTCTGTTAGTGTGTCTGTGTGTTTGTCACCGTGTTACCTCATCCTGGACAAACCGTTCGTCCGTTTGGCATAAAAATTCACACACGGATTGGAAATTTACGCCATTGATACTTGACGTCTTCGGATTTTTCGATTGTTCCTCCGATTTTGGAAAAAATGGAAAAACCGATAGGGGGTCGAATATTGATTCGACAAATATTCATCAGTTTTTCCCAAATTACAAGTGATATCCACCAAACTCACGTTCAGCAATGTTCTTACTTATAGTTTTGAAGTGTTGTTCTTCGTTTTTAAAAATTGGTATCAGTTATCGGAAAAATCGATAAAATCGATCACTTTGGGACATCCGATTTAAATCCAATGTAGCTGATTTTTGTCTGTTTTTCGCAAACTGCAAAGAATTTTCATGGAAATCATGTTGAGCATTAGTTGTATCAACAGTTATTAGTTGCTGACCTTTTTCTTCAATATCGTTATCAATTATTGGGAAAAATCATGCTAATTTTGACTTCCAATTCAAATCCAGTCAAGCTGATTTTTGGCTATATTTTTCGCATATGGCAAAGTAATTCCACCAAAATTACGTTGAGCATTGTTTTTATCAATAGTTATGAGGTGCTGACATTCATTTTCAATATCGATATCAATTACTGGAAAAATCGATACAGTTTAGTTGATCTTTTGGCTATATTTTTTGCAAATGGCGAAGAATTTACAGCTAAATTCCCGTTTAGCATGGTATTTACCGACAGTATTGAGGTGCTGACTTTCATTTGAAATATCGGTTTCAATTATCGGATAAAAATCGATGAAATCATACCACTTTTGACTTCCTATTCAAATCGAGTTTACCTGGATTTGTCGATGTTTTTCGCAACTTTCTTGGGATTTTGATTAACTTCATCGGCTTTTGTCGTGACAATTAAAAACTTTTCCCCTCTGAGCTCCTTTGTGACCCAGTAATACCTGAGGGAAGTTGATACAATCATGTCTTCACCGGAATTTGCGAATACATCAATCAAACGTATGTTCAACTGAGACGTCTACACGGCAGACTCTACAGCTGATTGTTATTCACACACGTGTGATTATGCTTCACATAGCGGTATCTCATTGCCTGGTTGCAGTACGCGGTCGCTGATTAGTGTTTGAGACCCTAGGCTTCTGTTACGCCGCCATCCGGTTGATACGATAGACTCCTTCCACTGATCATTTCTTCTCCCGCATGTTGTTTCATACATTTTTGTTTTCCGTTTGTTTGTTTAAATACATTTTTCCAACTACTATAAACAATTTATTCAGCTGTTTTACTGTCACAGGTCGCTCAACGTAGCGCCATCTCGCAGGCCTCACAGTCATAAGAGGAGCGTGCCACCTGCTTGGCTGAGAAAGCTGCCTACAGTGCTTCATTGCGATCAAGGCTCAAGAACGCACAAAGGTCGAGAAAAGAACGCACAGGCTGTAGCAACCGCCTCCGTATCTCGGGGTTACGAGACTCATCATGAAAGGCTTCTTCGTAACGTAAGAAACTCTGCTGCCATTGCGAAATCGAGGGCAATAGAGTCACTTGACCGCAGGCGCAATCGTCAATCCAGGGATGCTGATGCAACAGCGACCGCTAAGGCTGCTGAGACATCGCTCCGTAGGTCTGTTCGAAATGCTACCACCACTGCCAGGTCGGGGGCAGCTGAAACATTTGACCGCACGCGTGTCCATCAGTTCCGGGACGCTGCTGCAACAGCAACTGCTATGGCTGCTGAGACACAGCTACGTAATTCTGTTCGAAATGCTAGGAATGCTGCTACCACTGCCAGGTCGAAGGCAGCTGAAACATTTGACCGCAGGCGCGCCCGTCAATCCAGGGACGCTGCTGCAACAGCTAGGTCGAGACAGAGATGCAGCGGGCACCCCGCAATGCCCGCAACGCTGCAGCGACTTCTGCTGCTAGAAACTCCTGGACCCACAGACAAGGGCAGACAGACTTTCAAGGGCTGCTACAAACATGGCCGGTGTGCGCTTATCTCAAACCCTCCAAGCTCGCCGCATACGCCTCGACGGCGACATTAGGAGCCTTGCGGCCGCCCGTAATATTACCTGTCCCAGTAGCTCTTTTTGGTATTTCTTGGCTTTTAGTTACAACCCCGGCATTAACTTAACTACGCGTGACGACCTCAATGTAGGGTACATGCCCTGCGTTTGACAATTCTGCAATGCCCGCAAATGGGCCGAGGATCCTGCCGGTCTGTGCTGCTCCTCCGGCAAAGTTTGACTGCACCTCTGCATGAACCACCTAACCCGCTGATAGCCGGCTCCCATCCCGACTCCAACCATTTCCTTAAAACAATTAGGCAATAAAACAACTTTCAAATGACATCATTTGTGGCGCAGGTGGTTCGAGAAGAGGATTGGATGCCCACTTTCAAAGTACAGGGGCAAGTAAATTGTGTCTCTGCTGCCTGTACTTTATTGCAGACTACAACCTACAGGCCGAAACCCGGATTGGCATTTTGCCTACGTCAGGAAGAGTTCCTCGCAGGGACGTCATACTACTACTTCAGGCCATGCTTCACGAGGTTAACAGCTACAGTCGCAGTTTCAAATTTGCTTTGGAAAATGCTCCCTTTCCTTCCATCAGCCTGGTAATTGACGCCGAGAAACGGCCTCACGATGAACACGAACGCCGCTACACTGCTCTTGCGTGCAACGAAATAGCCGCTATTATACATGAGGAGTAAGACCGCACTCGCAATATTGTCTTGAAATCAAGAGACGGCGCTCTTCGCAAGATTTCAGAGACCCATCTATCATATGACGCATTGCAGTACCCTTTACTTTTCCCTTATGGTGACGATGGCTACCACTTCGACATTCCCCTTTCATACTCCGGGTGGCCAACCTACATCTTCTTTCAAAGCCTTATCGTGCAAGGCCTTCTACTCATACCGGTTCATGTTTAGGGATGGATAATTCAACCTGCTTCATAGATGCAGGGAGCTTTTTCACCAGTTTGCGGTTGACATGGCGTCTAAGATGAAATCGGAGAGGCTTTGTTTTATACGAAATCATCAGAAACAGCTGCGCTCAGACTCCTACGTAACACTTACGCGACAGCCTTCGAAATGAAGTCAGTCCCCTCGACCTAGGGAAGCTGTTCATTCTGCCCTCTACCTACACTGGGGGGGACGTTACATGCATGAACGCACGCAGGACACTCTGACATAAGTAAGGCCATATGGGCGGCCAGTTTACCTGGAACGCCAAATGGGTTGAGATAACGCGTGAACTCCTACTCGGACAGGATTACACTCACACACATGACGCTTAAAACTGGGGAAACTTATGGACTTAATAGTAAAGAGGCGAGTCCTACAGTGAAAACGCAACCGCTATTTTACATTGCCAGAATTAAAAATCTTGACCGATTATGAACGGGTGAGAGTCTTCGGGTAAACACGGAGCAGCAACACAGCAGCCATCTATTGCAACCAGTTGCCCTTGATCTCATTGATTTTGCTACCAGCGAGATTCCCGGCCTATCAGTGACCTCAACAACTGCGGATACGTGCGTAAGTTCAATAATTCAAACCCCAAAGCAATTTAACTACATAAAACCACGAACAACTCCAGGCTTTACTGCTAGCATATATATTTAACAATCCAATAAAACCAAGAGGGGTGGAAGTAAAATATTTTATTCATAGTAACTGAAACCTTAAAACATGCCATTTAAGAAACAATGATGGAATTTTCATTTTTTAAAAATTACGTCCTGTAGATGGCGTCCGCCTTTACGAATGCATTCTTGAAATCTGCTGTTGAGATTTCTCATTGACTGCTGCAACATCTCAGTTGGGATACTGTGAATTTCATCTTGAATTCTAAATGGCGAAATGTTTACTTGCTTAAGGTCACTGTCTCGCAGTGTTGCCACTTGCTCATGTCTGGCAATACGCACTTCAAATATTCCTGTTTTTTTTGGTCACCCTATAGATATATATATATAATTATTTATTTAAAAATTATAACATAAATATGTTATAAAATCACTACAAAAATAGCCATTTTGTTTTAACAACTCCGGTGTCTTATCAAGTGATGATGTTGAATGTAGAATAAATGGTTTTAAAAGTTTCAAATTAATTAACGATCCTTCTCAAGGGGAAAACGCTGTTACATAAGCTAGAATGACCAATTAAAACACAAGTATAAGAGAATTCAAAAAACTTGACAACGAAGTAAGGTTATAATAGCTATTAATAGCATTAAAGTTGGGGTTATACTAAAATAGAATTTATTCTAACCAATAAGTATTAAATTATATGATAAAATAAAATTTTAAAATCTAAATTTAATCTCTATTAAATTTCAAATTATAAAATTACTGAGGAGAAAAGAAAAAATACATGTGATATTCAATTTATTTTTTTCATTGAAATTACGTTAAAATAGACGCTAATATCAGCTGGTCTTCCTAACAAAATGTATACATTTTAATTCCAAGTGTGTGAGTGGACTGCTAACCTCCCGCGTAAAACAATACAAACACACTCAGATTATATTACATAAGCACCCAGACATATTTATATATACATACACAAAAAAGTGAAGAGACAGGAAACATCTCCACAGCCCTTTATAAAAAAAAAACGAACACATACATATATACACAATTAAATGTGTATGCATTTTCTATACACATATACACCGATAAATACATGTATACACATCCACATACATTGACGTAGACAATCTGACAACCAAGAAATATTCAAGACTGAAAGTGTTATTAAACGAATGCTAACCACTTATTAAAATATAACTTATACGGGCAAATATGCATTGATAAAAATGGTCAAATAGAAAAGAGAAACAAAGAATAGGGAATGAAAGGACATTACAACACACACACATATATATATATATATATGTTTAAAAATAACATTATCTAATATATAAAAACGAAAATTCCAAACACACAAACATCTATAAAAATATATATTTTTATCATATAAGTCGATATATGCCTTATTATATATTAGGTAAAAGAAAATAAGATAATAAGAACTACAAACAGATATAAATGTAGAGTCACACACATACACATACATATACATACATACATACATACATACATACATACATACATACATAAAGACATACATACATAAAGACATGCATGGAAACATATGCGTATATAAACTAAACACAGAAACATACATATATACCAACACATATACAAACACACGCATATAGATAAAAAAGAAAACCATACAATCGTAAATTCACCTATATAAACATATATACGCACATACACATCCATACATATATATGAATATATATATATATATATATATATATACATATATCATATACATACACACACACACACATATATATATATATATATACTAACACACATAAAATAGGAATATATATATATATATATATATATATATATATATATATATATATATAAAACCTATATATATTCTAACAACATTATCTTATTGACGATAAAATGTAGTAAAAGTTCATGATAATTTTTTAAAAAAGTAACCACATACAGTTGTTGATTAAGTTTATAAGCAATTAAAAAATCCCTATCAAACAAAAGTAGATTTTAGTTAATATCGATGATACATTCCAAGACACTAATATATACATACATATATTTATATACTAGGACATGCAAACATACATCCACATATACAAATAAATAACCATGTATAAATACCAGTATCGACACATCCACATATACACATATATAAGTACAATCCCCATCCACGCATATATATATATAAATACACACACACACACACACACACATATATATATATATATATATATATATATATATATATATATATATATATATATATATATACACACATATAAATACAAATACATATACACATATATATATCTATACACACACTCACATATACATATATATATATATATATATATATATATATATATATACACAAACACAGATACACATACATATAGATATATATACACATAGACTTACACACGCAGCAGTAGACACAAACGAAAGTTTACATACCTACACATACACACAAACAAGCTCACATATGATAGGTGTCAACATCCACACATACATCCACACACACACACACACACACATATATATATATATATATATATATATATATATATATATATATATATATATATATATATTACAGGGCAAAGATGCGTAGAAAATGGAAGCCATATATAAATATAAATTTGAATATTGTTATCTCGCAAATCAACGATATTTTGATTCTGAAATGCTGCCATTTGCTTCCCATACTCCATAACCGGAATTTAAATGTCATATATATATATATATATATATATATATATATATATACATATATATATATATATATATATATATATATCAAAAAGCATGTGTAGAAAATGAAAGTTTTTCTCATCACAGAAATATATAAATTTGAATATTCTCATTTCGATCACAAATTTTTTTTTTCTTTTTAACATTCATTTTTTGTCTCGCTTCCTTCACAAACTGAATTCGATTTTCGTGAAATTCTTTCTTTGTTTTTTGTGTTTTTGCTTTTTTTGTAATATGTAAGATATTCTTCAATTTCCAAAATCGATATTCAGAATTTTACTTGAGAAATACATGTGAGTCTCATATCTCTTACTCTTTTCCTTGTTGACTTGGAATGCATGTTCCAAATATCCTCGCAATTAACTCGCTACATCATTAAAGGATATTTATTAATATAATTAAATAATCAATTAATATGTGAGAGAGAAAATTGTCTACGTTTTTACTTTCTGTATTGGCCCAATTTATTTCTCCCTCGTGGAGGCGAGATCCGAAATGAAGTTAGTTTTACAGCGCATCAAGCGTCGCGCGTAAAAGAATTGAAGAAACTATTCTATTTACCTCAGCTAACTGACTTGCACATTGGAGATACCACTGCTTTCCGTTGCATTCCGAATGTTATCTGCTCGTGAAAAAGAATTGTTATTATCTATAGATTTTCTTTATTTGTGTGTTGATGTTATGGGTATGTGAAATTCTATCCAGCATACAAAATGCCAAACATCTGGGATAAATACTCAGGAACACAGCGCTAAGCAGATGAATATAAGACATCCAGGAATTGATTCATTTATATACATATCTCTTTATTCACTTCTACCGTTATCATAGGAAAATAAATAAAAATCTCTTATTGTTTAATTAAATACCTCCTAATTAAATGTAGTGACTAGCTACATTCTTTGGTTTCCGAAGTACCGTGCTGTTGCAGGAATGATGAAGAAAATAATTTACTCGTTCTGGTTCTTGAACGTATATCCACCATTGATCCTTGCATTGAATATTGCTGCTATATATAGACTGCTGCTCCTGCTATTCATCTCAAGGTTCTTGACAAAATCCAAAGAAGGATCTGCAATGTAATCGATCCTGACTTGATATCTCAACTTCAGTTAATTGTTCACCGACGTGATGTGGCTTCCCTCTGTCTTTTCAACAAATATTTTCATGACAACTGCTCTGACGAGCTTTTTTTTTCTCGTGTCCGGACTACGCAAATTTAAGCGTGCTACTAGATTGGCATCTACATCCCGCCCTTTTCTTGTCGAAAGAGTTAAATATAATCGTTACTTCTACTTTAACAGTTTCTCGCACTTCTCGCCTTTGGAACTCCTTTCCTTTTATATGCTTCTAAAATTTAAATGCAACATGAATCGCCATCTTCTATCTTCATGTATCCCGTTCATCTTTTGTCCTTTCATTAATCCTCCATATACTCGATGTTTCAAATTTACTCCTTGTAACCCCATGAGTACTAGTGGCATTTTCCCCTTCCCTGGAGTAAAATGATTAAAAAAAAAGAAGACGTGGAAAAGCCAGTCAGTCAGTACAATGATGAAAATATGTGCAATTATTTTATTTTGCCGAAAAAACATATTTTTGGAACATAATACCGTACAATATTAAATTATGCGATTATTATCACTTGGCTGAAACATTACAGTGCTAGCTGTGTATCTGAATGAATTGATGCCACTGAACATTAATTGAGTCACTTAGAGAGGCAGTTTCCTGAAAGAGGCCAAACAGTGTATAAAAGAGTTAGCACTTAGCGAACAGCACATTCATTCTGCTAATGATGCTCCAGGGCGTTGTCACCATTTTTATATCGCTTGAACAGTTCTAACACACTTTACGTTCAAATAATAAATCTCTCATACGTATTCACGGAAAAATATAATAAAAAGCTTAATCGCAGTTCCTGGGTCGTCATCTTCCATGAAACCTTTATAAAAGATTGATTGCTATCAAAACAAACAATCATATATATATATATATATATATATATATATATATATATATATATATATATATAAAAAAGAAAGAACAGTAAGATATAAAATCCGGTGTTCTTATAGGTATTTTTATTTTTACAAAATAGTGCTCAATGTAAATTTACAGAGCATTAATATTATAAATTAATTGATTTAAAATATGTTTTTTTTTTTCTGAACAGTTCAACCATGTTTCAAAAATATTCTATTTTTGAAACATGGTTGAACTGTGTAGCGAAAAAAAAACATATTTTAAATCAATCAATTAATTATAATATATATATATATATATATATATATATATATATATATATATAAAAAAACTGCCTTCCATCCCATTCTTGTAAAGAATTGCTCATTGTTTTTAACAAATTTAGCATGTGTTCGTGCTCGTTAGTAATAGGGATGTATTTGAAATTCTTGCATTGTAGCTTCCTCCGTAAATTCTGTAACTTCCGTCGTGCGTTGCGAAAAAAGTTTAATAGGGAATTAATACTTGATAAAACATATATACGTGTTATGATGATTTTTTGAAAGCGTGACATTGTCTGAACAATATAAACAATGTAAGTAAGCAAAATCGTTAAACGACAAAAGATAAGACAAAGAAAAGAGAAAAACAAAACGACATGAGAATGCAAATGAGACATAAAAAACAGAAAGGAAATGAAAAAAAGACAAAAGAGAAAGAAGAAAGAGTAAGAGAAATTGCTCAATGCTTCTATCATCTAAATCAAGTCAGGTCAGTAATACCATTCAACGAAACAACGCACCGAGAATAGGTTCAATTTGTTACAGGCAGTTCCAAGGAGAACGGTAGTAAGGCAATAATATATTCTCGTATTGAAAGAAAGATTCAATACTATATTTTTTTTCAAATCTAGGATATATATTCGATATATAGATGAGATATTTGTACTAACGAAAAGGAGACCAAAGAAATCTCTTTAAGAAACAATAAAATAAAAGCTTCGCGCCTATTACCTGAACTTAACTTTAATAATTGGTTTCGTTTTGCAGGTGATTTTGTGAACGCTGATAGTCACTATTATTCTTACTTCCCTTTATAAAAACATCTGCAATGGAAAATTCTTGATTTCTTAATTAAAAACTTTCCTCATAGATATGAGATAGCTGTCAGAAAATATGATTAATCATGCAAAAACAATTTATTCTTTGTAACAATAATTTTATAAAGAACTAAATTACATTTATATTTATTGATAATTTATCAATGTCGTTGAAGAGCAAACAAATTTAGCCTTAAATAATTTAAAAACCAAATGATGCAAGCAACTATCCCAATAAAAACAAAAATAAAATGATAATTCCCTGATAACTAGATTCGCCTTATAAAAACGATGAAGAAATCACGATATTATTATTCGACATATTAATACCTATTTGTTAATGATTGTAATAAATACCTTACACATATCATTTCTTATAAATCGATTGGGTCATCGAAAGAACTCCTGGAAAAAAATGAAAAAAAAAACCAATGACGCTTATAAATACTCGTGTTTTTACTTGTTTACCAAAAATCCACCACCAATCATAAAAGAAGATTAAATTCTTATATTGGCCGCGCATAAATCGCACTCACTCATTGGTTAACTTATCAGCGAAGATTTATAATTATCATTATTATTATTATTATTTTGTACGTATATTGAATAATTTATAACTACTTCAAAAAACGCTTCCTGTAGTTAAATATATTTTATTTAATGAGGATTATTTTATTTGTATAATAATAATTGCTTCCCAAATGTTGTGTCTTTCCTTGGCACTGAGTCTATAACATTTTGATATTTTCTAAGAATATTTCTCTTTGATGCCGATCTAGAATATCTTATTGAAAATCTGGAAAAATACAATAAATTGAATTAAAAAGGAAACATATATTATGCATTCAGGATATCGAATATTCACTATCATTTTACGCTGTAAGAGATACTTTTTTTCTGATTTGGTTAGAGGAAAAATTTTTTCTTGGATCGAGATAAATTTCGCTATATTCGACAATTCTCAATGATGTTGGCTCCGTATTTTCTTTTTATAAACTTTCTACTTTGTTATTCTTCACATTTCCATGCTCGAACGACAAGGTCCTTCGAAAAACATAATCTGATCTATATCGCTTCTTTCTTGATAAAATATTCCTTTTTTCACTTTTCGGATGCAATTTACGAAACATTTTTATTTAATGTTTTGAAGGAAATTTAATTAAATTTATTATTTTAACTGGCAAAAGAAATTTGCTAATTCAGCATTTACATTTGTAGGCAGAAAAAAGAATTAGTTCTGACCTTCCGAGTGTGCAATTCAACACTCGAGTAAGCTATTTCAAATCTCAAGAAAACTTTTTCAAAACTCGTGATGTAAAAACCGTGAAATATAATAAATAATTTGAGCCCAAAAATAGAAATTAAATGAATAAAAATTTTCATAAATTTATTGCATATTTATTGTATATTTATAATATTTTATATGCAGGGTGTCCCACAAAGAACTATCAATTTCAGTGAAATTAGACAGTTATTTAAAAAAAACAACTCACTTTCATTTCTGTTCTTCATACTTAATATGTCTTAGAAATGTAAAGATTTGTACGTTTATCACATTATAATTGTACTATTTCTTTTCTAATTTTATTTTCATTCCTTATGAGAAACCTATTAATAATGAATACACAAGAATGCAACTTTGTTGACCTCCTGGATTTCTTCGCATAGATTTTCATGAAAACAAAGGCTTTTAGCTAAAACTCAAGAGTTTAACTGAGTTTAAGGAATGCATTCAATTATCAATGCAGGTGATAACATGGTTTGATTTCTTTAACGGCATATTAACACCTTATGGGTAATTTTCTAAGCATTATTCTCATTTTAATGCATATTATCCTCACAACGTCTTCGTTAATCCCAAATTCAGTCCACGGATACGGTTACGACTTCGATAACACCTGATGGTCGTAGAGACATCACATGTAATGAAGACGTAACAGTAGCGGTG
This sequence comes from Acanthosepion pharaonis, assembly GCA_903632075.3. Taxonomy (NCBI): domain Eukaryota; kingdom Metazoa; phylum Mollusca; class Cephalopoda; order Sepiida; family Sepiidae; genus Acanthosepion; species Acanthosepion pharaonis. Next base: position 670,051 of record CAHIKZ030001368.1, on the reverse strand, counting down.
TGTCTTGGACAACTCTCTCCAACATTGAATTCAGAGTTTTCTCTCTAGGTCCCAGTCTTTCCTGCTATGTACACATAGGTGGGAGAGGAGAGATGGTTTCATGCCTTTCCCAAGGTTATTTATGCGTAAGGGAATGTAACGAAATCGACTTGAATCCAACTGGTATTGCTCATTCCGAGCCTTATACCACGCACGAATTCATTGTCCATGGTATAAATGTAAATTCAATTCGTTAATAATATTCCAAGAATTAGAACAACGTATAAAGAGCACACAAGAAACAGCTTGCGAAGATTTTTTATTCTTTTTATCATATTATGTTAGAATACTGACAATATCAAATGGTATCATGAGAACATTATGAAATTATTAAAAAAAATTACAGAAAAATACCAGCAATATATTTGCATAGTGAAATAAAATACCAGGAATACATTCTGTAAGGAACATGAGAATGACTCCAAGTAAATTAAATTTCGGCATTAGATAATTCATAAGTATTACTCCTTTGCGTCTTAGTGGCATTATCGCCCTGCTTGTGGTGAATTGTTTAAAAAGCTCAGTTGCATTCAGTATCTTGTAGCATTGTTAAAAGAGTCAGATTAGATAATAATTCAAAACGTATTGCTTCTATGTCTTAGACAGAAGTGCCCAATTCTCATTTTCCATCATTTACGCTATTTTCTAAGCGATGGATTATTTTAGAGCTTAGAGCCTTTTTCCAAAAATTGCAAGTCTTACGGCCACATCACGTTGAATCACAGGTTCCCGTTCAATCACCGAAGTTAGACAAAGTCGGGCCTAGCCATTATCTAGATGAAAGATAAAAGAGATGATGAATTAGAAAGTCCTTCTGTATTCTTGTACTTTTTTCTTTTAATTTTCTTTTTGCATTGCAAAATCAACACGGAAATTACTTATGTCTAGAACGAATGTGTTTGTATAACACTCAGATAAATATATAAAGTTTAAAATATGAGAGTGGCTGTGAACATCCAGATGAAAGGTGAAAGAAATGCGAAAATGGATATGGTATTTTTCGGAATATAGTATGCCGTCAAACCTGGCCAGTACCTAGCTGGATGATCGCTTGGGAATCAAATGTGCTGTAAGCTTGGATGTACGGGTGATGTATTGGACTGTTAATCGGAGAGCCGAGTTCCGGTTCCCTTACGTGCAAATACATTTCAGAAAGGCATGAATCCACCTCTTCTACACTCAGCTTGGGATTGATTATTAAAACTGGTATCACTAAACAATTCTCATATCTCACATAAAAATTCTTACAAACAAAAATATTTTCTGGCTTTAAATAACCCGAAAAGGAGTGATAATATCCAACCTGCTATGTATTTCACCATCTGCACAGCCTATGAATCAATCAATAAAATATGCATCTTTATTTTGTTTGCTTGCTCGTAGTTTCCCTTTTTTATTTTTTATTTCTTTCTTACTTTCTTATTATAACTCTGATCCATATCGCTACTCCATTGTTATTTCATTGATGATTTTTAAGATGAAGTCTACTCTTTAGTTCCACCATTCAGACATTTACAACTTGGACTCGATATGCCACGTCCAAGGTGTTGAATCATCTACATTTCTTCCGTGTTCAATTAGAAAAGAAGGGCGTTGCACTCAAACGGCTTTTTTCCCCTGACAATTGCAACATCATGTAACAAACATTGAGGGTAGATGTTTCCTTAAACACTACAATATTAACGTCTCCAAGTCGAAGCACAATCATTCGGTATCACTATTCTTCTTATAATCTTCACTATCTTCAACATTGATATATTTCCATACCACGAACTTAAGTATTAAAAATATAACTTTCCAGGGATTTAAAAAAAAACAAAAAAGAAACTGTTGACGGATAAATATTCCATAATGATTTCTGAAACTAAAAACAATGATCTGCGTATATCACACATAACTGGTTGATTGAACAATTTGAATTTTCACGGCTTCTTAAAAAAATATATCAATGACTTAAATCTGAAACATATTTGTAAGAATACTTTATTTTTGCACGTGAATGTTGCGTTAACAGTTTTTGAGAAAAGATGTCCTACTATTTAACCCTTAGCTTGGGGAGAAGATCTATTCATACCATTCTCATGGGGTATTTGCTTGTAAGTGAATTTAACGAACTCAATTGGAATTCGAACTTGGCTAACCGATTTCTCGTTCCCACCTGATATCCATTTCACCATCCGCACAGCCTATGTTAGATAAACGCAGGAGAGTGATCTTTTCCACCAGATCAAGTAAGGGTTCCATTACAAGCTGAGCTGCATTGTGTGAAAACCGAAACGTTCTCACAAGAAAGACAGTGATAAGGAAATTCTTACAAAACAAACAATGCATGAGGTTAACAATAGTCGTTCCCGGAAGGTCAGAGATATTTCAATAAAGACAGAAAAATAATGAAACAAGTCCGAAAAAGTCAATGAATCATGATGATGATGATAATAATGATAATAATAATAATAATATAATACGACAATGTTAATAAAAATAATAATACGAATTGTAATAATATAACAATTATGACGATAATGTAATAGAAACAATATAAATTCCAAAAGTAAAAATGCAATATAATAATGCAATTAAAATAATAGTAAAAATGCCAAGAATATAATAATAATAATAATAATAATAATAATAATAATGATAATAATGCCAGTAATCATCATCATAATAATAATGCTAATAAAAAGTAACAGTAATGATAACAATGTCAAGTATTTGTCTATATTTCTGAGATGAGGTATTGTAATTATTTAATTCGCCCAATGAATAAAAGCGATGGTTGGATCCAGTGACTTGACCCAAAGAGTTGTGAGTTCAATACCTGTCTACTGAAATAATGAACAACATTTGGAGAGTTGAGTCAAAGCGAGATAATTAACACATCTGGAAAGGGCATGAACTAGAAAAATCTACCACGAAAGACGACATAAAGGCCGGAGCGAACAACAGCCGAAACATCATGAATATGGCAGTAAAATGTAAATAAAGTCAAGTATATAATAATAATAATAATAATAATAATAATAATAATAATAAATAATAATAATAATAATAATAATAATAATAATAATAATAATAAAAGTTGATCACGTCTGTACTGACGAACCGTATTTATTCCTTTTTCGAAACAAACAGCATTCTTCCACTGGAACAGAAGGGATGCAGAAGAGGTTCATATTGCTGCAAAGATCAACTGCTGATAAATAAAATGATCCTGGAAAATTGCAAGAGACGACGCAGGAATCTAAATGCAGCGTGGATTGATTATCGTAAAGCCTTTGATAGTATTCCACATACTTGGATCCTTAAGACTTTGAAATGTACAAAGTCTCCCTGTGGTATTAAATTTCCTTAAGCACAGCATGGGAATGTGGAACACTAAACTATACCTTAGTCACACCGGGGCACTATATATCCAACTGTCTGAATATCCGACGTGAAATCTTTCAAGGAGACTCTCTGTTACCCCTTTTTGTTTTGTTTATCCTTAATCCTCTTATACATGAACTGAACAACAGTAGCTATGGTTACAAAATAAATAAGAAAATATTCAATCACCTACTCTACATGGATGATCTCAAACTCTTTGCCAAAGACGACAATGAGTTGAAGGCCTCCTCAATATTGTAAAATACTTCAGTGACGACATAGGTATGGATGGACTTGGATTAGATAAATGTGCAAAAGTAACATTCAAGAAAAGGTAGAATTACAGAAACACCCTTAATAGATTTAGATTTTGTCACAAAGATTAGCGAACTGGAGTATGATGAAGCTTATAAATACCTAGGAATTAGCGAAGGAGATGGCATACAACACCCCCAAATGAAGGAAAACATAAGAAAAGAGTACTACAGTCGTGTACGTCTGGTACTAAATACTGAGCTAAACTCAAAAAACAGAATATCGGCCATAAACACATTGGCTTTCCCTGTGCTGTAATAGAGCTTTAATGTCCTTAACTGGACCATAGCTGAAATTAAGCGAATGGACGCCAAAACGAGAAAGCTTCTCACTTGATATCGCATGCATCATCCCAAAGCTGATGTTGATCGTCTGTGTGTGCCCAGATCCGAAGGAGGCAGAGGATTGTTCAACTAGAACTGTCCTACAAAACTACAACAATTGGCCTCCAAAGATACTTGGAAACTACAGAAGACTGGATGATGGTATGCGTCAAAAGAACATGAAAATATAGTAAGCGTATTTACTCCGTAATAAAAGAAATAACAAATTCAAAATGGAGTTTCAAATGGGCGTAGAGATGCAACTACAGCACAATACACCGGCTGAAACTGCAAAATACTTAAAAAAAGACAGCAAAGACGAATGCAACCGACCAGATACAGAAACGATGGCAAGATAAACCGCTTCATGGCCAATACTCTGCCCGTACCAAACAAAGCTGACGTAGACAAAACCCGTACCCATCAGTGGCTACGTAGTGCAGGGTTGAAAGCTGAAACTGAAGGTTTTATCCTTGCTGCACAGGACCAATGCTTGCTAACTAGGAATTATCAAGCACATATACTAAAATATTGTGTTAGCCCAAAATGCAGATTCTGTGATAAATATCCAGAAACGATTGATCATCTTGTATCAGGTTGTACGATGTTGGCACCCACTGAATATAAAACCCGGCATGACAGAGAGTGGGCCAATATCTGCACTGGAAAATCTGCAACTTCTACGGGAAGAAAAACTGAAAGAAACTGGTATGAACACCACCCAGACCTGGTTACGGAGATAGGACCTGTTACAATTCTATGGGACTACACAATACACACTGACAGAACAATCAACGCCAACCGCCCAGATATTGTTATTAAAGACCACAAACAAAAAAAAATTATCCTTATTGATATGGCAGTCCCTGCTGACTGCAATATGTCTCTGAAGATATTCAAAAAGCTGTCAAAATACAAGGACCTTGAAGTAGAAATCTCGAAAATGTGGCATATGGGAACATCAACAATCCCTGTTGTAGTTGGATCCCTAGCACTGGTTGGAAAAGATTGCAGTAGACTAATTGAAGGGATTCCTGGAAGTCCATGCCTCAAAGGGTTACAAAAAATTGTTCTGACAAGTACAGCCCACACCTTACGAAGGGCTTTATCTATGTAATTTTTTTTTCTTTTTTCAGTGGAAAGTGTCATGATGCCATTTCTAACCTTAGGTCCCTGGGCGGGACCCGTAAAGAAATCTGTAAACGCCAGAAATCAAAGAAAATAAAAACAATTATAATAATAATAATGACAATGCAAAAATATGATAAGGTATAATAGGAATAAACTAATAAGAAGTGTACCAATAATAATAATAATGATAATAATAAAAATGCCAAGAATATAATAAAATAATAATGTCAAAAATGTGATGATAATAATAATAAGAATGCTAAGAATATAATAATATAATTATTATCAAGTATATGATTATAATAATGTTAATAATAAAAAAGGCTTTTCTATTTTAACAGTAATACAATAATAATTATAATAATTTTAATGCCAACAATAATAATGGTAAGATAATAAAATGCTTATCGTCCCATTCAAAATCCCGCAGCTTTTGAACAACATTTTTCCAAGTTACGTCTGATTGGCCTTTTCCATACTTGTACATCGGGTGTTTCTTGCGCCTTGTTTGGTGAATATCAAACTGTAAAAAATAAGAATAATGATAACAGTGCACTAAGTATCTAATAATAATAATGAAATAAAAGAAGTAAATAATATTTGATTTTAACAAAAATTGTTTAACTGTTTTCTTTAAGCATTAAATCTTGTTCTGCGGAAGGTGTCAAATATCTGCTCTGTTGTCAAGAAGCTAAATCAACAAGAAGAATTGTTGACAACTCTTGAGCGACAAACTTTTGAACGACATAAAATTTCGACCGGCTCCGTCTCTTGCTGGTATCGAAAATGTCATTAAAAGGAAAAAAGATAATAAATACATTTCAAGGACAATCGCATTATATATTTTTTAATCTTTGATATATTGTGATATATAGAAATAAACCCAAAAGCCTTTAGCTATGGAATCATTCGAAGAAAAAAAACTCAATTATTAAAAGGTCCTTCCTAATGGGTCAGGTTTTGAAAGTTGTTGTTAAATGTTTAAATTTCCTGAAAATAGAATTTTCAACGCAATTAAAAAAAAGATTCAAAATTTCGATTCTCAAAAATCAACTTTTTTTGTCTTAATTCAATGATCTGCCGAATAGTAGGAAAATATTTTTTTGAATATCTATGTTGATGATGCCGTAAACAAATATGGTTTAACAAATAAAAAACAGTAATAACAAGAGCCTAAGCAAATGAAATCTCCAAAATCTGTAAAAAAAAAATAAAATTAAAATTCAATGCCTTGAAAAAAATCTTAAAATATTCCATCAGCATATCGCGATGAACTTATGTCATATTTCTAAGGCTAAAAGAAAAATAATTTAAGGAAAAATAAAGAACCAAAATGTAAATTTAATCAATTATATAATCCATCTTTAAATTTTCCTCCACCTGTTCTAAAAATTAACTATTATTGCTAAAATTCAAAAATATAAAAAAAGTTTAAAAATGAATATTTCTGCCAATATATAAGATAGAATAATTTTAATAAATTCTTTCATTTTTTTCTATCTCAAATAAAGTCCAAAGAAAGCTCCCCGTTAAATTGTGGGTGATGAACTTTTTTAACCGTACAACTCTTTCCTACTGACATAAACATCGAAGCAATTCAGCTACTGCTCTGATCTATCGCTATTTTCATGGAAATCAAATAGATAGATGGACTATATTCCTTATAAAATCAGTTCTAGCCTTCCAATTATATTATAAAAAACACCCTTTTTCCATTGGTGAGATATAAGTTAATATTAAATATCAAAGATTTTTTCCACGAACCACTGAATTTTGTATTGTTTATCCCAAGAAGAAAATTCAATATTTTATATATATATTAACATGTTCCAGTTTTCAATATAAACTGTTAAAATACCCACATATCCAAATATTGTAATGTTTCTTTTATCAAATAATTAAATAATTTTTTAGAAAAGTCGGCTCTTTTCCTTGTAATTAAAAAAATTAAATTAAAAATAATGAAAATTCCAAGACTATAATAATAATAATAATAATAATAATAATTTAAAATGGATAATAAATAATGAAAATCAAAAATAATATAATAATAGGAATAACAACGTCTTTTGATATGATAATAATTATTTTAAAAATAATTTTTAAAATATAAAAACAATGACTAAAATATAAGAATAATAATGCATAAAATATAATAATAAAAATAATAACACATAGAATATAATACTATTGCAGCTGTTACCCCTCCTCCTCCTCCTCCTACTACTACTACTACTACTATTACTACTAATAATAATAATAATAAAAATAAATGCAGTAGTATGAGTATGAAGCATGATTAAGAATAGCGTTGATGAGCTTATGTAAATCTCAGGAAATCTATTATCTTTATTTGAAATACAAATCATTGTGTTAATGAATACTGCTCTTATTCAGATTACCTCTCCAATCAATATGATCAACTCTTTTCTTTTGCTTCCATATGACGTTTCCTTTCAGAACGTGGCTGACATGTCTCTCCACGCCATCCTAACCATTGTAGCTCTTAGTAGTGTCTATTTTTTTTTCGTTATCTTTCCGAATATCTGTCATGCCAACCATTTACACAAATGCTTTAGGTGGGTTACTTCCTCGTTACTAACATGTTCTCTTCATGGTATTCTCAGCATTTCTGTTGCCTCAAGTCTCTTTTCATCCTTGATGAGATTACCTAACAGTTACTTCTATATTGGAACACTGGTTACTTAACAGACTAGTACTCTTTGTGAGAGGCTTATTAAATAGTAGGAGTCAACTGTAAATCAGAATAACTAAATAAATCTGTCTATTTTTCTAAGATGAGGTATTGTAACTATTTACATAATTTACATAGTTTGCACCTTTGGTACAGTGGATAAACGTGTCATTGATGTGAATCCAGAGACTTGAAGCCAAGTGAGTTCAATGTCTGGACAAACCAGAGGTGAACAAAACTTGAGGATTTAAATTACTAAATGAAATTAGCTAACATTTTGACACCTACAAAAGGCGTGAAACTAGACCAATCTACCTCAGTGAATTAAATAAAGGATCCAGTTCGAAATTCAAACATATATTACCTGAGGAAGGCCGGAGTGTTCAAAAAAATGAAACTTAACCTGAAAATGAAACAATAAAAATAAAACAATTTAAAAATTGAAAATAAATAAATATTTAAAAGGCTCTAGATTAATCTAAATTTAATCGTTGTAAAATGAAATTAAAAAAAAATTTGATAAAAAAGAGTAATGTATATAAAATTATTAATTCAAAGTTTGTTTTATTTTTCTTTTAAAAGATTTTGTTTTTTCTTTATTTTGAACAGACCTTTAGTTAATTAGTTCTATTATTTTTGTTTTTGTTGAAACTTGACTAATGCATGGAATAATAATGCAACACAAAATGTACTTAGAACAAAATGTATTGAAACAAGAAAGTGTACACAATATTTACATATAGTCTTTTGTATATTCCTGGTAAGACCGTTCCTAGAGAATGAGTTGACTGAGTCGCAGTCGGGCAGAGTCTCTGGTTGAATCTCTTGATTCTTCCCCCCGTCTTCCTGGTACCAACCATATTTCTATGGTCGGTACTCCACAATGCAAATTAGGTGGATCCTACCACAACAGAAAAGATAAAAACCTTTGCGAAATCTGAACTGTGTGAGTATCGAACTTTTGGATATTCGCTTTGATTTATCATGTAAAAGTTTCTAATTTTTTGCAATACACGCAAGGTGAATCATTAAAGGAAAATAGCTCCAAAACAAATTTGAAGGTTGACTGTAAGAAACTACTAGTAAGAAATCAGTCTACAACGTTTTAAGATCCAATTTAGTTTATCGACTGTAAGCTGAACAGATAAAACTCTGTCATATCCCGGAGTTTCCTTTACATTATAGTTTTTGGCAAGTTTTGTTCGCTTACTTTTTCCTGACGTTCTATCTTGTTAGGTAGGTGGGTTACGTTTATTATGCCTTGTGGGTGGCAAATTCTCCAAGCCCTCTTACATCATTATGCACTTCAGAAATTTCATGTGCCTCTTTCTAATCCGTTTTCTTGTGATTTCACTTAAAATTTACATCGTTGTTTACATGTTCCGTTCGTATTCTTCTCAGCATTTTTATTCTTACCCTCAAGTCTCCAGTTCATCTATGACTAAATTGTCCATCTTTCAATGCCATGGAGTTTATGTTTTATTATGTAACAGTTGAACACGTTAACGTTTGTTTCCAACCAAATTTTCCTGTTTCTTAATATTTTGCTTAGTTTTTTGAAGGCATCTTTCTCTATAACATTTCACTGGAAGTTTCTCTACTTGCTTGATTTTGATATCTCTAAATTGTAGGTCATATTGTGTTATATATCTCTTGTTAAAGTCGTTAAATTGTCTTATTACAATCGATAGTTTGTCTCTCTACCCGTTTTCATTTACTAAAACAGGTTGGTTACATTCAATGCCACGAAGACAAATCTAGTTACATTCCATCATCACTGATCTGACCGCGATCTACCACCAATCTTGATGAACGGAAATCCTCTTGGGAAAGCACCGTACTTCAAAAGATTGTTGGGCCTCAAACTCACACCAGACCTCAAGTTAAAATGACCCGGCCATTCTAAATGGTGAAAAAAAGTACAAAGCAAATAAAAAAACAATTGCAGTTGAGATAAAGACATTAATATTATGAAACTTGAAAAATTTTAAAGAATAGTGAAGAATTCCTTTTTTATTGTTTTTAGAATATATCAAATATATTATTCGTTTTGTTAAAAAAGCAAAACTATCTTTTGTTTTGAATATAGTAGCTTTTCTGAATCATACCTTTTCCACTTATTATCGCTTTAAAATTAAACTAGTTTTTGTACAATGAAGGTAAATATTAACAAAATATAACCAGCCAACGCACGGAGAAAGCGTTTCTCCTCTTTCTCTCAGAGACCACTTTATTTTTTTCAGATTTAAATCCATTTATTTTAATAGCCTTTTCTTCTATACATCAGATTAGAAACTTAAGAACTTTACTTTTTTATATTTCTTTTAGAGAAAAGTAATTGTTCATTCTTTGTTTTCTGTCACTTAAAAATCTCAAGAATTGCCTCGTTCTCAAATTCAATCTCGAAAGCTTCTTTTCTGAGCTATATTTTTAATCGTTATTTTGTTACAGGAAATTCTGTCCAACATCTTCTTTCTGATTCTTTTTTCAGTTCTCTCGCTCTCAGGTTTATGCTCCATATTATAATCCCATTCTTTACAACAAAAAATATCCTATACACTAAACTTTATTTGCAATTCATATTATCTATATAAAAAACGGAAGCATTTTATGAAAATTGCTTAATATATTCTTCAATGTAGTTTTCCATCTTTTTCTCAGTCTTTATTTTTGGACGTAGGCCTTACACAGATTCATGGAGAGGAATGGGACATGAGTTTACCCTGATGGCCCACTGCGTGTTGATAGAGGATAATTTGAAACGATTTAGTGGTCATGTGTTTCTCCAATTGAGGATTTGCAAAGGGTATTTGCGAAAGTGAATATAACAAACAGTACTAGAATGTAAACTCGACTCTTGTCCCGAACTATTATTAATCGCATATCCAAGCTTTAGTACTTACGATTATGTTTTATCAATTACATCATCCGAACATCCAAGCTTTTAATATCTACTAATATATATTCGTACCTGTTATTAAAGAAAGTATTCCAACGGCTTTATTAGAATTTTGATGTTTTATTTTAGAAAATATGTTGTCCTTCTTTACAAAAATACATTCATTGGATATCATAAAAGCTAAAAATGTCGAGAAAGTTCATATATTGACTCAGTGAAATCTCAAATAAGTGATAATTTAAGTTGAATACCAGTACAACAAGAAATCAATTATTTGCAAATTATTTAAAACCAGAAAATATTTTTAGATTGTATATATAACTTTTTTTGGAAATAATAATCGTTTAGTGATTCAAGTCTTACTAAATAAATGATAGATGGAGAAAAAATGGATTCCTCCCTTTCCCAAGGGTATTTGCACGTACGTAAATATAACATTATCCATTACACCACCCTTACATCTCAGCTTACTACACCTGGTATTCCCAAGCAGTCACTCATCGTGGTACTGACCAGGCATGCCATTGCTTAGCTTTGGTAATTGAACGAGAATATATTTTCTTTTAAATTGATATGACCGTAAGCCAGATCTTAAAGGTCGAGATTTTCATATGGACGTGGTACATGGTCGTAAACCCTTTCAGAAATATCTAAAATGTCTGCATTATTCAACCGTTTTGTCAGAAAAATGATTTAAATTATCTTAGACCGAATAAAGTTTGCAGGTTTCAGCCAAAACAATTCTTCTTCGAACCTCGTGAACTTGTGCTACAGAATCACAAGGAACAATGCCACATAACAGTAACCACGTCACTTGAATTTCGACAGAAACAAAAACTAAAATACATAACAGAAACTAATAACATAATCAAGATTTTTATTGATTGAATTCGAGTCCCGGCGTTTCTATGTTTAAATTCTTAATAATAGCAACGATAATCTTATTTGCGAAGTAAATGCCTTTTTTCGTTTTATTTCCAGATTTTCGTAGATGGCTATCATTTATACTTTTACAATTATTAACCTCTAAGTTGTTAGAATTTTGGAAATTTCTATTCTTCCTTCATGTCTTGATACATATATAGGAATTGTATGGTAATTTTCTAAGCGTAGCTTAGATGTGGCACAAAGCCGAAAGTATGGGGCTCCCAATGTGGACTGAACTCACTACTTAGTCTTAATTAATGCTTGCTAACCATTACATCACACCAAAGTGTCAAATAGTGATGCTTAAAGATTAGCTTAAATGTACCACCTACCTGAAAGAATAGGGCAACCAGTGAGGAGCAAACTCACTATTCAGTCGTAATTGTTATAGGGAAACAATCTTGCTAACTATTACACCATATCCAAGTGCTCACATATATGAGAAATGTAAGTATTTGTGCAAAATATTCCAAATGAAACACTTTTTTAAAAACTTTTCTGTTGTTGCTGCTATTGTTGTTGTTGGTGGTGGTGTCCGTTCAGAATGTTAGAAGAACAGACATTAAAATGACAGGAAGTTATGGAGAATTATGATCACCACTATTGAAGGAAAACAATACAAAGGGAAATATTTTATTGACAGTAGTTTCATTCTGGTTTTGCTTTAAAATGTTTTAAAATATATATCGTTATAATATATATATATATATATATATATATATATATATATATATATATATATATATTGTGTATTTAGGCAGCAATTTCTTTCATGCATATTTCATTGAATACGACAGACAAGGTGTTTTGGTTTAGTATTTTATACAATTTTTCATGTGATCTTTTTTTTTTCTGTTCAGATGATAAATTATATAAAAACTGTCCGAATGTTCTTTTTTTATTTATATACATTTAGCCATAATCATATGAAATATTTTTATATATATATATATATATATATATATATATATATATATATATATATATGAAAAAATACAAATTACTATGCCTTCAAGACAGATCTTCTGCAACATGTTCAAGTTCTTTTTAAAAGGGTTCAAATGACGACTTACACGGTAATAAACTTTTTGTTTTATGTTTGTATAAGCGTTTTCATAAATTGTGTAGAAATTAATCGAATGTTCGATGTAGGCGAGAACTTTCGACAATTCTATCAGCCATTATCAAGGCTAAAATTAATAGAAGCATTTAAAATAAAAAAGACAACACTATAAAAGAGGGATTGCTGCCCAAACATAGAAGTATATATACATATAAGTCCGACATTCCAACAACCTGAAGAAGGCCGGATCGTACAACGGCCGAAACGTTGTAATAAATATGGCGGCAAAGATGAGGACTTTCCGAGCGAGGGATAAGTTCCGAGGAATTTTATCCTGTTTACCCTTGCCGGATGACAGGTGACACCTGTTGCAAATGTCGGTTCTTTTAAATTCCAAGTTTGAATTGGTCTTCATTTGGGTTACATCAAATCTCTATATTTAAAAATGGTAGGTATTTGGAGTTAAAGCTAAATAATTATTTTATCCATTACCATTCAAACAGGTATGTATACATATAGTTTAATATATATATATATATATATATATATATATATATATATATATATATATATATATATATATGTGTGTGTGTGTGTGTGTGTGTGTGTGTGTGTGTGTGTGTGTGTGTGTGTGTGTGTGTATGCATAATAATAATAAGAATGCCAAGAATATAATAATAACAATTACAATATCAAGTATATGATTATAATACTCTTAATAATAAAAAAGGCTAAAATATAACAGTAATACAAAAATAATAATAATATTAATGCCAACAATAATAATGGTAAGATAATAGGTTCGCTTATCGTCCCATTCACACTCCTCCCGCAGCTTTTGAACAACATTTTCGGTTACGTCTACAGCCTTTTCCATACTCTACATCGAGTGGCTCTTGCGCCTTGTACAAGGTGAATATCATTGTAAACAATAAGAATAATGATAACAGTGCTAAGTATCTAATAATAATAATGATAATAATAGAGTAATAATATACCCGATTTTAGTAAAACTGTTTAACTGTTTCTTTAAGCGCAAATGCTTCCAACGTCTGCGGAAGGTGTCAAGTATCTGCTCTGTTGTCAAGAAGCTATTATCAACAAGAAGGTTGTTGACAACTCTTGAGCGACAAGCTCTTGAACGACATAAAATTTCGACCGGCTCCGTCTCTTGCTGGTATCGAAACTGTCATTACTCACAGGAAGAAGATAATAAATACATTTCAAGGACAAACGCATTATATATTTCAAAGGCCTTTGACGTGGTGTGATATAGACTATTACAACACAAACCCTTTAGCTATGGAATCATTCGAAGAAGTGTTCTCAATTATTATCAGGTCCTTCCTAATGGGTAGGTCTTTGAAAGTTGTTGTTAATGGCCAGTTGCCCGAGACCCAATCGATCAACGCAGGTGTTTCACACTCAAGGCTCGATTCTCGGTTCACTCTTTTTCTGTCTTACATAAATGATCTGCCGAATAGTAGGAACATATCTTTTGTGAATATCTATGTTGATGATGCTGCCGTATATGGTTGCACCTCCAAAACTCTAGATAACAAGAGCCTAGCAGCTGACTTCTCCACTGACCCAACTCTGTGGGAAAAAAACTGCCTGGTTGAATTCAATGCCTTGAAAACCAATCTAGTGATATTCCATCACCATATCACGATGAACTTATGTCATATCAGTGAGGCTGGGTGCCTTTAGCGCCTATTGGGACATAAGCTCAACCCATACTTGAAGTGGACCATTTATATGATCCATCTCTAAATTTTCCTCCACCGTTCTAGTAAGTAACTGACTATTGCTACTCTCTACCTTTAAAAAAAGTTTAAAGTGGAGTATTTCTGCCATATATGAGTAGGTACTGTCTAATCATTACTTTCTATCTCGATAAAGTCCAAAGACGGCTCCCCGTCCTTGTGGGTGATGAAAGATAATAAATACATTTCAAGGACAATCGCATTATATATTTCAAAGGCCTTTGACGTGGTGTGATATAGACTATTACAACACAAACCCTTTAGCTATGGAATCATTCGAAGAAGTGTTCTCAATTATTATCAGGTCCTTCCTAATGGGTAGGTCTTTGAAAGTTGTTGTTAATAGGCATTTGCCCGAGACCCAATCGATCAACACAGGTGTTTCACACTCAAGGCTCGATGTTCTTGAAAGTGAGTAGAGTTGTTAGCAAAACAGTAAGACGAAAAATATGACCTAACAAAGGGCGGAAGAATTCTCGATGAGTCATCGACCAGCTAACTAGAGGCGTTGTTTCCATAAAGCTACCGTGGAGAATGTAACGGTAAAACCTTTCCACTACTAATCCCAAGATATATCATAGGAATTAACAAAAAATTATGAAACTTAAGCCGTTAAGGGTTTAAGTCCATGGGAATTAACTCTTCTCCCGGTAAGGGCCGACATTTGAAACAGGTGTCACCTGTCATCCAGCTAGCATAAACAGGATAAAATTCCTCGGAACTTATCTCTCGCTCGGAATGTCATGTAACAACTGCTCGCACCAAACAAAAAATAACTCTCGCTACATGGAACGTGGACAGTTGGAAAATGTAGAGGAAGAGAACAACACTCAGAAAACAGTATGCCTGCCATATGTGAAGGGGTTATCAGAGAAAATACAAAGGATCGAGTAAGATCCCCAATGGAGGAGAACATAACTAAAAACTGTGTGTACGCTATCCCATGCAGCTGCGGAAAGAAATATAAAGATGGGGACATGCCGCCCCCTTAAAGTAAGGCTTCAAGAACACCAGAAAGCTGTAATACGAGGGGAAGTGGAAAAATCAGGCGTGGCTGACTACATATGGAGAGAGAAGGGACATCACCGCCCTCTATGGGGTCAGGTTGAGATCATAGACAAAAAAACACCATTGGAAAATTCGTAAACTTAAGAAATCAACATATATGCTAGGTCACAAAAATCTCCTGAGCCGACCAAGCATAGAAATGAATACAATATGGGAAATAGTCATAACGAGTGCCAGAGAAAAGCGATAATAAAAACAAAAATTGCAATATGAGCTCTGGTAACAACATGAAATGATAACAGAAGAAATTGCAATATGAGCACTGTTAAAAAATGGTGCAGAACGTTCAGAGGGAAATTAACAGGGGATAACGGATAACTGACATCCATTAAACATGGCACGTGGAACTAGAACAGTCTACCCCAGTGAGCGAAATAAAGGGTTCAGTTCGACATTCCAACCACCTGAAGAAGTCCTGAACGTACAACGGCCGAAAGAGTGTAATAAATATGACGACAATAGTCCGAATAATGTAAATAATATACATAATACCTCATCTCAGAAATATAGGCAGATGCAGTTGATGAGTAGGTTAAATGTTAATATTTTAGCTGTGTGTGAAAATAGATGGCCAAACAATGGAGATTTTGTTACTGACAACCACAGAAAATCCGGAAAGAAAAATGAAAAAGTAGCTGGATTCATACTAGATCAAGACATCAAGAAATGCGTTCTATGATACTGTCAATAATCTGAAAGGATTATTGTAGTTAAACTGAAAGGAAAGCCTTTCAGCTTATTTATTATAATAATGTATGTACCGACAGCAGAAGCTACAGAAGAAGTCGAATCTTTCTATTCCATGCTAGACAACGACAAGGCTTAGTGCAAATCACAAGAAATTATAATTACCAGGGTAACCTGAATAACAAAGTAGCCAAGGAGAGGGCAGGGGAGATACCTGGCAAATTCGGACTAGGAACCCGCAACGAAATCGGAAAAAAAGGAATTAATGCTGACGGCTAATGATCAGATAATAGGCAACGGTTCGTTCCAAGAACATCCAAGACAATTATGGACACGGAGAAGTTCAGGAGGAGAAACCAAATACCAAATTGACTACATAAGCATCAAGAAAAGATTAAGGAATGTAGTAGTTCACTGCAAAATCTATCCACGGACACTGAAGAAGTCTAACGCAGCACACAAATTTCTATACAACAAACTCCTAAACGACCCAAATCTGAAGATAGAAACGTCAAAAGAACATACGTATGATAAAATAGAAATGGAAACTCGAAATAGAACGCACAAAGAGACAGAAAAAAACAGACTAGAGTTGGGACAAGAACAGTCCGGGTTCCTTAAAGACACTGGAAAAAGGAAAGCAAAATTCCTGCTCACAATGTTATCAGGAAGAACAATAAAAATGCAGAAGAACGCATACCTGTGCTTTATAAACGAAATGAAGTCATTCGACAAATTAAGTCACAAATCTGTTAGAGCGGTTCAACAACCTTGACATATTCGAGCAAGACATTAGAATAATGAAAAATCTCTACTAGCAGTAAACAGCCAGCATATGGATTTACTATGAGTTCAGTAGTTATAGAAGAATAGAATGGGGTATAAGTCAAGGATCAGTTTTCTCACCGGATTTATTCAACCGCGGCGATTCTGAGACATCTGGAAATTCTTCCAGGATTTTTCATTGGCGGCCAAAATCTTAACAACATAAGATACGCAGATGACACAGTGCTGATTGCAGACACGGAAAGGACATTATAATGCCGCCTGTAGAAGGTAGCAAAGGAGAGTGAGAGGAATAAGCATAAACTACAAAAACAATGCTTAGTCATCAGCAAAATGATGATCCCAAAAGGCAATTTACAGGTCGGGTACAGTAAAGTGCGACACTTAGATCCGAAGAAGTATCGGAATGGATCTATTCCAAAAGCTAAGCTGAATATTACGAGACATGAAAATTTTGTATGTCAGCGAATGCGGGACAATTTCCTCGAAGATGAAGAAGAGACTTGAATCAACAGGAATGTGATTCTACAAAAAGAATCTGAGGATACAATAGGCCGAACATGTTAGCAAGGACGAGGTGTTCGAGAGAATACAGACAAAGAGGAAACTTATACTTAACATCAGGAAGAGGAAGCTGAAATTTCTAGGACACGTAATGAGGAAGGAGGGCTTGGAAAATCTGATACGCACAGGGCGGATGGAGAAAAAGACGGAAAGTGTAAAGCGTCGCTTGACATAATGAGCTTGAGCATGTGGATGGCAGACCAGGGTCTGGGAGAAATAACAAAAAGACAAAAATTATTAAGAACTACAAGGAACAGGAAGAGTTTGAGGGCCATGATCGCCTACGTTCAGTAGAGACACGAAACATAAAAGAAGATATTTATATGTATGTGTACGTGCGCGAGTGCGTCTGTGTGGCTGCAATATTGTGTTCAAGCAAGAAAAAGACTGTCTCTACTTGATGTTGACCTCAGTGTTTATTTTGTATTTCCTACGGCCTATTCCTGATATTGAGCACTTTAATCCATAAATATAGCATACCTTCAGACTATTTTTTAATCATATATATATATATATATATATATATATATATATATATATATATATATATATATATATTCTGGGGAAAGCGTATACGATAATTAAAGCATGTCCCAAAACTGTGTATGTCGATCCGGTTAACCTACAGGGAATACTGAACTAAATCCTTTATTTAATCTACGGGAGTAGACTGTTCTTATCCCACTGCTGATGTCTAGGAATATCGTCTAGTTCTTATTTCATTTACCACAGCAGGTAAATTAAATAAAGGGCTCCGTTCAGAATTCCTTGTAGGTTAGCCAGATCGATATACACCAGAGGAAACCCTGGAGGGGGGAACAACGACCGAAATGTTGTGATAGCAACAACAAAGATGAGGACATTAGTCTGAATATAAATTGTGTAAATAAGGAAGAACAAGGGAGGGAAATATAGCGAGAGAGCAAAAAGAGAATGAAGAAGAATGGAAAACAAAACGAAGAAAGAACTTAAGTGAAAGAAGAAATTACATTGAGAAAAAAGAAAAGAAAATATCATTAGAAAAATAGAATCAAAGAAAAAATAATGGTATAATAGAGCAGAATATGCCAACCTGGGTGATATCGTCCATCGGGTCTGTGATCATGGCCCTCCACGTCCTCTTCCTTCTAGTTCTGAATAAGTTTTGAATTTTTGTGTGGGCGATAAGCAACTGAACAATATTTGGTGGGCAATATAAGATTTTTGAGTATCAAAATATATTCCAAAGAGATATACTAAGAAACTGTACTAAAAAAACAAAAGAAACAGGAGGCTACATTTTGATAGCTCGGTCAAATTCTAACATAATGTATAAATATCCCCGAAAACACGAATCAATTTTGTATTTTCTATAGTTTTGTTTCAGACGAAATAACATTATTTTTTAAGCTATAAATCAGATAATAAAAAAATTGCCAGTAAAATTACGAAATAAACTCAGTATAATTTTTATTTAATATAAAATTGTTTTCACTTATTTTATCAAATTGGTCACCTCGATGCAGAAAAAGTACCCGCTAACATATAATTTCCTGATCACTGTCTGCTTTTGAGTATTTACTACGCAGATGAACGATAGAACATTGTTCCATGTGAAAATAGGCGATGATGCTAAAAAGGTTTGGAACCCCTTTAATAGGGGGAAGAAATATGAATGAAATAAAGAGTGAATTAACGAAAGGAAAATAGAAGGGTCCGAACAAAAGACTGAAAAAAGGATGAAGAAAATTAAAGAAAGTTACAGGTGCAACCCTAACTGACATCATTGAAACGAAATTAAATTGGTTTCATGTTGAACGATAATAAGATTTATTTAAAAAAATTCGAAGAAGATATTAAAAGGGATGTAGATTATATAACTGATTCAAAAAGTTCCATCTACTCACCTCTTGTGACACCAGATACGTCAAGTTGGTAGTCCAGCTCGTGTCAAACACGCTGTAGCATGCCTTGCGTAACATTCTCCAACGCGTCTATGGTTTTCTGTTTAAGTTCCTCTAGGCATGTAGGAAGAGGTGGGATATAGACCTGCCATTTCCCATAGCCCTATTGTAAGAAATCAAGTCAAGTCTGATTAACTTGTTGGCCATTTCAACAACACATTATCCTTATCACTGGTACGCCAGATCCATCTTCCTGGTAGAATATCATTAAGACAAGTTCGGACAGTGAACTTAGTTTTTACATATTTTGTTAAAATTTGAGTTTCTTTAAGAAATGACGTCACTGTTTTGGGGACACCATCTACACTGAAGGGAAGGGAAGAAGCCAAAGTTGAAAAGCAGAACGAAATAAAGAATGACACGAACGGAAAATGAATACTAAAGAAAAAAAAAAGAAGAATTTTTTTTTTGAATAGTGCGAGTATATTTTTACGTTTACTTAAAATGAACAGATTTAATTTTTTATGAATATCTTAGTTAAAAAAAGAAATTTTAAAAATTAAACATATTTCACAAAATCGTATTAACTTATTTTCCCTCCTTTTCTCCAAGGCAAACGCAAGAAAATGTTATCGATTTTGATAATTCCTTTTAATCTTATATAATAAAAAATAAAATTAAAATAAAAAGAATTGTTTATAGTTACTTCGTTCAAACTTTTTTTCAGTAAATACATTTCTCTATATATAATGAGAGTGATCTCCCTTGATGTTCCGATGACGTCATGTACTGAGGCGGGAGATTTGAGCATGCGCCTTGTTGAAATTTCTAATGTCGCAGTGTCACAACAGAAACGAAACAGTAAGATTTGGGTGCCAATTAACATTCGATTTGATTGAATTATAAAAAAAAACTCAAGATGGGAAACAGTATGTGCAATAAATCGCGATACTTTTTAAGAACTGCAAACTTTAAAACCATATTTAGAATTCCGATAGATTATTTAACATTGCCTTTCTTTGTAGTGATTTCTGTACGCTATCATAGTTCTCCATAACTTCCTGTCTTTTTGTAGCTTAAAGTATCTTTTTTTGTATTTTTCTTATCTCTCCTAATGCCTGTTCTGATAAGCATTTAAAACAATTTGTTAGGTAGATTATTTGCTGATTTCATCTGTCCCTCTTCACTTCAATATGTCAAGTGAGTGTCCTATTTAACAGTAACCACCGAATAAATTGCATCTAGGATTAAGTAGGTGATGGTCTAAGAGTATTCTTTCTTTTCTTTTCTATTTCTCTTGGTAAATTTATCGGCCTGCCCAGAAATACATATAGCAGAAGAGAGAATAATGCAAATTCATGGTATACATAAAGAACTGCTACACGTAAAAAGGAAAGAAAAAATTTCTTACAATTTGAAGTTTTTTAATGCCACACTCTAACGCGTTTCTTCAGGTTCCTCAAGACTTTTGTACGCCTTATTTTTTCCATCACAATTCTTTTCTGTTTGCGTCTCTCTTCGCCCGGGTTATTTTCGAACGCGACAACTTGCATTACAACTTCAATTACAAACAGGACCACAGACAAGACAATTGAGATACATGGTAGAATATTTAAATCTTCAGAGTACAATATGTTTATGAGTTTCGACAATTCCCCGTAATATTTACTTTCACTTTCGATTTTAGGTTTCAATTACTCGTTCCTTTTATCTGCAATGTTTGTTTCAAAAACTACTTTCCATGATTGAAGAAGATAAATAATATTCAAATTCGATTTTTTTCATTAAAATATAAGCATTATATACGTCGAATCAAATTATGAAGGAACTAAGGGCTGGATAATATAAGCAAGAATATCCAGAAAGAGAATAAGCGGAAAGAAAGAAAGGATATTAGAAAGGTGTTGTAAATAAATAGATTGTATGAAAAGAAAGAAAGAAAGGATGAAAGAAACGAAGAAATTAGATGAAAGAAAATTCGAAGGTTAATATAAACGAATGGTTGTCAGAGTACGAAAAGATGAAAGAAAGAAGACGTCAAGGAAAAAAGTAATAAAGAAAAGGGAAGAGGTGATAGAAATAAATTAAGTGTGAGGAAAGAAAGAAAGAAAAGAAAGAAAGAAAAAAAGAAGGAAGGACATACATTTAGAAAGCTTTTATCAATAAATAAATTGTAGGTAAAGCCAGAACGAGAAAAAAAGAATTTTAGAAGGGTGCTATAAGTGAATATAAGAAAAGAAAGGTGTTTGAGAAAGGCGATGTAAATAAAGAAATTGTAGTGAGAGGAAAAGAAAAAAATAACAAAGTCAGTAAATACTAAATTGTAGGGAGAAAAAGAGAGAAAAGGGCGCCAAAATAAGAGGGGGTGAAATTGAAGAAAATGAAACAATTTGAAAAAGCAAATTTTATCAATAATGGAAAATTGAAAGAGCGAACGAATAAAGAAATATTTGTACATAAATGTTGATTCGGGAATTATCGCCATATTTGACGCAGTTTCATTATTCCAGTCTCTTAGAAATTAACATCTTTCTCTCGTATTTTTAACAAGCTTCAACTGAACTGAACTCTCTCCCTGTTAAGATAATTTTGTAGGAATGGAAATGTAGTAAATCGAAAGTACACGATCAGGTGAGTACGACGGGTATAGTAGGGTATCCTTGCCAAGCTGTATCATTTTCTGCCGGCGCTGCCAAAAACTATGGCGTTGACCTGGTAGAAGCCGACACTTTTCGACGTGAGCAATTCCAGATGTTCTTTATCGATTACTGATTGGCCTAAATGAAAAACGGTAAAATTCAAAGTTAGATGTTTTCGGAAGTGTGCGTCGTAATAGACAATTCATAATACAGCATCGCATTCTTCGCTCGCCGACTGGCTTTATTCTTTGCCCAATATATTTTCAATCCCAATTACTTGAAACAATCCATTTTTCATCACCTGCTAAATGTTTTTCCTAAGAAAATCAGTCGGTTTTGTGGTATTTAAGCAGAGGATACGCAGTTCATGAAAAAATTTCCCTTTAAAATGTATGACAAACAAAATGTTTTCAAATGCCTGACAACTCTCATACATCATGATTATCTTTACGATGCCTCTAGTCATGTGACTTGGATTATCATGTATCTTTATTTCGAGTGAGCTTTCCATTGTTCTCCATTTTTACCATTTTAACGTAGAAAACGCTGAAACCACAACTGAATATAGAAATCTTCTGTACATCATTATGTCCAAAACGCTCAATTTTTGTTTCATAACTCCATAGTATTTGTTCCGAAAAGCAATTTTCTTTGTTCAATATTTTGTCAAAATAAAACTGAGCAACAATGTGACATGGTTTGTGAAGCGAGGCTCTTAGTTGTCGGTTTCCATACAACACATTTCTATATAAACAACGTTTTATTGTGCGGAAGGAGGCACGGTCGAGTAATTATTGAGAAATCGGAGATCCGAGTTCTAATTCCAATCGAAACCATTACATTCACTTACGTGCTAATGCCCTTGGGAAAGGTATAATTCCTCTTCTTCTACCCCAGCTATGGGTATATCGCAGGACAGACCGTGTTCTATAGCCTTGCTGGCAACTGGTCTACTGCAGAAAGAATTTTTTTTTTAAGCATTACGCCCCGAGCAAAGCGTGAAGCCACCAGGATGCAGGGGGTTGCAGAAGATTTGGAGCGAGAGCAGATAGGAGTGATAGAAGAAAGGATGAGGAGAAGGATAGTGGGTAGATCAAGGTAACTGGAGGTGTCGATTGACATTACATTTGAATAGTTGGAGATTATAGCTCTCAGGGAAACAGTAATTGGGAAGGGTGTTCCACAGGCGAGAGGTGCGAGGTATGAAGCTATTGGAGTAGAAGAGACGGCTACACTTAAAAGTTTCTATAGTGTAAGGGTGGGAGCGGGATGCCAGCCTCGTAGGGCGCTTGAATTCATGGAGTCTGGGAATCAGTGAAAGCAGCTCATCGGAGCAATTACCATGAAAGTATTTGTAGAAAAGACAGAGAGAGGCGACGGCGCGTCTGTGAGAGAGTGACTGCAGACGAGACGCCAGATCAGGGCCAATTACATTACATATCCGTCTCTGGATCTTGTCAAGAACTCCGAGGTAAATAGAAGGTGTCCCGGACCATATATGGCAGCAATACTCCATGCAAGGGCGAATGGTTGTTTTGTATATTTGAAGTATCGATTCCGGGGAGAAAAAATTCCTGGCGCGGCACAGAGAGCCACGTTTTCTCGCGGTGGAAGAAGCAATTGACTTAATGTATGTGTACCATCTCAGGTCAGCAGTCAACGTGAGACCGAGCAGACGCAAGGAGTTGCTCTCAGGAAGTTGACTATCAGACATTTTAATGGGAGGCAGGGAAGGATCTCTATGGTGGTTAATGGAGAGTAGTTTAGTTTTAGAGGCGATAAAGTTGACCAGCCAATTCTTGCCCGAGTTAACAACCGATTGGAGGTCCATTTCAAGACGCACGGCCAGGTTGGTTTTGTCGCCGACACTAGATTTGTTTTTGGGACAGGAGTAAATTGTAGTGTCGTCCGCGTAGATGCCAACTTGGGAATCTATGGCGTCAGGAAGGTCGTTGATGAAAATAAGAAAGAGAGTGGGGTCAAGGATGGAGCCTTGGGGAACACCTGCGTTCGTGGGATCGGAACTGGATGAGAATCCGTTGAGAAGGACCTTCAATTCTCGGTTTGACAGGAATGATTGTATTAGATCAAACAGTCGACCAGTAATACCATAACCTGGAGCTTACGAAGAAGGCCGGCATGCCAAATCCTATCAAATGCTTTGGAGATGTCTAGGGCCACGGCACGATTCTCACCGTTATTTTGAAGGGCTTGGTAGACGGTTTCAGTGATGACCGCAAGCACATCAGCTGTAGATTTGGCATAGCGGAAACCATATTGCTTGTCTGAGAGCAGATCATGGGATGTAAAGTGGTTAACCACTTCAGCATTGATTAAGGCTTCGAAGACTTTGCCGAAGAGGGGTAGGAGACTAATAGGACGGTAGTTAGAGGAGTCAGAGGGGTCTCCAGAGTTCTTAAAGACAGGAACAATGGATGAGGACTTCCAGCAGTCAGGAAAACAGGATTCCTTGAGGCAGTAATTATACAGTTTAGAGAGGGCAGGCGCTAGCTCAGGCGCGCATTTCTTCAAGAAAATGACTGGTATGCCATCACCACCACTAGCTTTGTGGGGGTCTAAATTAGAGATAATGCCAAGTACCAATGACGGGGTTATGTGTAAGCCGCTCAATAGGGCATCAGTTCTTAGAGGGAAGTCTGGTATGGCTACACCGGACCAGTCGAGCGTTGAATTAAATGAGAATTTCTGAGCAAAGCATTCAGCCTTGTCGGTAGAGGAGGTCAAGACCTCGAACTGGTTGAATGAAAGAGGTATGGAGGATTTTCTATTGTTCAAGACACTCTTGCAGAGCCGCCAATAATCTTTGGAGCCAAATGTGCGAGATGCATATTGAAATATTGACTTAGCTTCGTTGAGACACGCTTACACTCCTTACGGGCGGAGGCAAAGAGACGTCTATTGCAGTCCGACATGTCACTACGAAATATGTGAAAGAATTGATTCCTATGGGCAATGGCGGCTGAGCAAGCAGCGGAGAACCAAGGGGAGGAGTGCGACTTGACCTTAAATTTCCTTGAGGGGATGAAAGCGTCGATTCCAGCTTTAACCCAGGATGAGACCTCAGAAGCACATTCTTGGACAGGGAGTGTAAAGACAACATCCCAGGGGACATCGCGGAGGAAGTCACGGAACGAGTCCCAATCCGCTCGTTGATAGTAGAACGAGGTTCTAGTGATGGGAGGTTCTTTGCGGGGTGTGGAGTTGCGGCATGATCGGAGTTACCAAGAGGGCAGAGCTGTGTGGCGCTACAAGATTCGGAGATGGAGGTAAAACACAGATCGAGAAGGGAGGCCTTACCTGCCAGGTTGAGGGCAAAATGCGTGAGGAAGTCAACTATCTGTGTGAGGGATTGAGAAATTGAAAAGTTATGTGTTTGAATGCCAGCCTGGTTAGTAGTAGCATTCTCGAGCCACTTGGTATGATGGGCGTTAAAGTCACCAAACACGAATATGTGAGCAAACGGGTGGAGAGAGAGGGCCTTGTCTATGCTGTCAGATATGCTATCTAGTATCCCACAGTCTTGAGAGGATGGAGAGCGATAGAGGAAGAAGAGATAGCTTACGTCATTGAGGAGAGATACTCGGAGACACATGTACGAATGGTCTGGCGATTCGAGAGACAACTCTCTGGCCAGGGGGAGATGGTCCTTGACATAGACACCAAGGCCGTGCATGTGGGTTAGAGAGTCTTTCCTGAGGAGTAGAAGGTAGCCGGGGATCGATACAAATATTCAAAATTGATGGATGTACCAATAATTTTATCGTTGACTGTATATGAGAAAAAAATTCTCAGAATTAATCCGTAGAAAAATACAGTATGTACAAAGGAAAAAAGAGAATAGGAAATCTGTATGTAGTTTGAGCTGACGCGGGATGTCACACAAGGTCAAATTTTAACATGTGAAAATTTAGGCAAATCTATTTTTAGCTTGTTGTAAATTCATTTCATTCTGAAAAAAGTTCATATTGGACGAAACACGCCACCTAAAACTACATACCTGCATGTTTCCTATTGTCTTTCTTTTACTTTATATATATATATATATATATATATATATATATATATATATATATATATTTTCTTTGATATTTGTAGGTAAAGGTGATCGCCCGTTTGATATATTGCGATGATTGTAAATTTAGTGAGCGTTACTGTATCTTGAGCAGGCCAGCGTTTCCAGTTTATTTTGAAATTTGAAATTTCTCTTTATTTATCAATTTATTTATTTATTTAAATGAACACTACCTACAAACCTTTTCCCGCACCTTTTGTTCTATTTTATTTTATTTTACTTTTCGTCTATGAAACAGAGTTCTTCCCAAGTGTCATCTGCGTATTTTTTAAAAACATAGGATATACTTTGTGCCCTATGAGCAGGAAAACCAACGAAAGTCGCACACCTAAACGTAGGTATTTGTATATTTATATATATCTTTCTTCTACCTAACCACATTATGTTTACACCTCATTAAAAAATTTGATGATTATTTATTTGCTTGTCTGTATATATCATTGTTTGATTTATCGTAATCTGTACCTTTAAAATATTTTTAAATAGTTTTTTTGGAGATAACAATTGTTTAGTGTTACAAATATTACTAATTAACCCATAGATAGGGGATAACAGGTGCATTCATACCTTTCCCAGAGGTATTTGCACGCAAGTTCATAATGAACCCAACTGGAATTGGTACTCGAATACCCGATGAACAATTCCGACACATTATGCATTAAATCACCCGCAGATCCAAGCTTAGAGCACCTGATATTCCCAAGTGATAACCCATTTAGATACTGACTGGGCTTGATGTTGCTTAACTTAGTGCATTTTTTAATATTCATTTCAAAGTATTCTGGTAAGACCTCGCCCTTTGAATATTGTTTTTCTAAGCGTAGCTTATATGTGGCACAACGCAGAAACTATGGGACACCCAGTGAGGATCGAGGTCTCTATTCAGTCTTAATTTATCTAACAAAACATATTTCTAAGCATAGCTTAGGTGTGGAACAAGGCCGAATATATGTGGATGGTACTCATTACTCAGACGTAATTGATTTATTGATCTAGCGAGAAAAGCTTGTTAACCATAATAACCCGTCAAAGTCTTCCCCTCTACTTTTGAGTGATTAGTAGAAAAGTATCGATTCCCTATATTTAGTCCATCCCCACTTCCAGGTGAGAGAAGGCAACGAATGCGTGTCGTTCTTATATAGGCCGTTTTACATGGTCTATCATGGCTTTCCATAACTTCCAAGGATCATTTTTCCGCTTGACATCCCTCACAGTCTCCTTTTCTAATGGCTTATTTCTTCCAGCGTAGGTCATCATGCCTCTCCATGATGTCGTTACTCTATGCGAATTACTATGACTTTTGAAAAAATAGAACAGTGATTTCTTGTTACCTTCTCGACTGTTTGGAGTTTAGAGATTTCTTCTTTGAAACTGATTGCCACCCAAAGCTCGATGTCCAATCTATTATATTTAACCGACAACAAGAGATAGAAGATATGGAATCTTACTTTTCCTGAAGGCATTAATGCAAAAATGAGAGCCAAAAATTTGTGCTCTTCCTTAAGTGGTGAAAAAAAAGGCGAGATATGAGAAAGAAATCGGAAATATATCTTGTTAGAAAATGATTTAAAACAATGTGTAGTGTAAAGGAAAAACAGAGAGAGAGATAGAGGGGGTGAAAGAGATAGAGGGAATAAAAACAGAGAGAGAAAGAAAGAAACCAGTGATAAATGGCAGGCTGTGTGGGCGTTTGTACGTTGAGTTATATTGCATTGCAATTATTCCGATGTTTTTTTTTTAGATCTGATTTATTATTTTTATTCCATGTTCGTTTTTTATTATCTGGTATCAAATTGTATTTCTTTTATTCTTATTCATTTAACTTATTCCCTTTAACGTTTGACAAACTAAATGTCCTTTGAAATTATTCAAGCAAACAAAACTCAAAAGACGTTGGCTATTTTGCATTATCCGATCTCCAATAATCATTCTCTTTATATTTTGCAATATTTATTTATGTTCATGAGGCGAAATGTTCTATCGGGGAGGAAGCGTGTTCTTATTTCGGATAAGGCTGATAATATTCATTTCGGAAGTTCCTCTCGTGAAAGGCATGTGAACAATTTTCCCTAAGGGCCATTACATAGCAAGTTATATTATCAAATATATTTCCACAATTTTTGATAGGGAAAAGAGAGAATAAATGATCACTTGGGCAAATAACTATAACATTAATATTTGTTACTATCTGTGTAACTATAACAAGTATCTTTTACTCTCAATATTATACTGTGGTTTAGAAAAATGTGTAGCCCAGAAAGAATGGATAAACATGTAGTCAAAATCTTTGTACCTATGAAGCCAACATTGTTTCTACGAAAAAAAAAAACTGGTCTTAAGAATGATTGCTTCCAAAGAATGATAGACTCTAAAAAATAATGGCTACAACAACAAATACAGTTGCTAAGTAGAAGGTTTTCAAGGAAAGTACAGGCTCCTAAGAATAAGGTGTATGGATAAGAACAGCAATTATCTCCCTTGGAGATGAAATTATCATCCTTGGGGATGACATCACGTGGGTCGCGTAGTGACCGCTAGTGGCATCACTCCATAGTGACGAAAGTGATAGTCCTTAAGTCGCTTTATAGGAGCCAGACCGAATGGTTGCTTTTCTTTTTGCTAAATTTGCCTCTCTCAGCAAATTTTACAGCTTAGAAGCTCATTTCACCGTTTCCCTTTGCTTGTTAATTGCTGAATCGGAAATCCTCTGCGTCAAATTTGTAGTTTGACTTGATTGGCTATTCTTAAACCAAACTGGGAAAAGGTCAATATACTATAATAATATTTTACATTTACGATTCACAAGAATTGTTTTTGATTCAAGTGCATGAATCTCTTTTTATGATAAATTGTTATTTTCATTATCATAAATGTATTTTAGCATACATAATGTTTGGGATCTCGCTAAGACAATTATGGGATCGTAAATATCCTAACAACTCCAGTAAAAGTTTTAATATTATAGCTACCATGCCAATCTGATTGATTCAATACGTCGGTATTAGATTTTTACACAAAGATTTAAATTTTGCTTTCTCCTTCTTTCAAAATAATATATAATGTAAAATATATAAGAAATATATAAGCATGAAATGCAGGAAAATTATATAAACAACTCCAAAACAAATTAAATCTTAATAGAAACATTATGAAGAGCACATTAAAAAAACAGGTGAAACCTTAATCAATGTAAAACAGATATCAGAAAAGTTCACAAATTTAAAAATACCCACAAAAGAACGCAACAGCGAAATATGTAAAAATGAATAAATGAACATAAAAGGAAATTAAAATTTAGAAAGCTTTTAATGCGGAAATTATGTAATCGCAATTTTGACGTAGAAATTGTCATTGTAAAAAGAAAACATGGATATAATTGACACAGAGGAAGTTGTATTGAAAGTGTTTATCTAGCAAAAATATATTTACTTGTGGCACAATGAAGTATCTTACTCTTAGGTAGATCGAATCACGATCCATTCATTGTAACAATTGACACCATCACCACAAGAACTCATACTTCTCAATTAAGTTAAAACATATGCCAAAATATCGCATTTTAGAACAGGGCACATGACTATAAACAAATGATGGTAAAATTTTCTGGCAATTTTTGTTTTTTTAAACATACGTATACGAATTTGCGATCTGTGGCAGAATATGTACAATGATATGAAAGGGGAGATGGAACCCATCCAATCAAATAAAAGATAAACTAAACATTTAAAAGAAATTAAAACTGTTATTAAGATACCTAACAACACAGAAAAAATAGATTGGCCGCTTTATTCTGCCGAGAGAGAGAATCAAGAATTTTATTCGCATTGAAAGTGACTTGAACTACGAATTTCGTAGGATTCATATATAGTCGTTCTATTTAATTCATCATTGGTCCTGAAAAAGTAATACTGAAATAATGTGTGATGTGTAAACCTGTTGAATTCAGCCTTGACAAAATCAAAACGTGAATCTGTTATGTAATCGATTCTTTCTTACCGACGCGGTGTGGCTTCCCTCTGTCTTTTCTGCAAATGGCAACAGACCCGACGAGTTTTTTCCCTCCTAGTGTCCCGACTGCATGAATTAAAGCGTGATACTAGATTGTCATCTAGGTCTCACCCTTTTACTGTTGAAAGAGCTAAATACAACCGCCCCTTCTACTTCAACAGTTTCTTTTCTCGCACTTCCTGCCTCTGGAACTCTCTTCCGTTTACCTGCTTCCATGATATCACCCTGCAACGTCAATCGCTATCTTCTGCCTTCCTGTTCATCTTTTGTCCTTTCACTTACACTCCCTGTAAACCCCCTGCGTACCCATAGCATTTTCGCTTTGTTTGGAGTGAAATGATTAAAAAGAAAGATATAATCAAATTTCTTTCATATGATAATAATGATCAGCTGTTTCGACTGAAAATCACTGTGACATATCTTCAGCATCTTTGTAAATAAAACTTATCACTCATCTCTAAACCTTCCTCTTTTTTGCTAATTCATGGATGTATTACAGGCCTAACAGCCTGTCTATGGATGTTATTCTCGTCCTGGGTATGACGATAAATTACATTCGGCGGCAAGGCATCTCATGGAACAACCTATCAATTGCTGTTGTTCCCAGGTTCACCTTAACCCGAGGTGGTAGCACCAGTTAGGATCCTAGCTATGGGCAAATAATTAACCCCCAAAGTGGGGGCAAAACGCTATGGAGGTATAAAAAAAAATTATAGTAAAATGCCACCAATACATTTTTTTTATTAAATCACCAACAATACATTTAAAAAATAAATTACCGGCAATACATTTTTGACAAAAAATTATTAGCAGTATTACATTTTTGAGGAAAATATATTACCATTTTTTTTTTTTAGGAAAATATGTTACTATTTTTTTAGGTAAATATATTACCAGCAATACATATGACTCTCCACAAAATCCTCTTTACAAAAATGCGTCAATGAAACCTGATCTACAAACTGATTTTTTTTTACAAAGAATACATATTCTATTCATAATGAACTTTTCAGCATCCAATAACCCATTGCTGTTGATATGCTGTGAAACAAAATCAACCAAACGAAACTATGGATGTTATTCTTCCATTTTGTATTAATGACAAAATTATTTCCACAGTAATTACTCTTTCCACGAGTTTTAACTTCTGTTGTCTAACTCCGATATTAACACCATTTGATTTGGGCTTCTCGGAGACAACATATATCTATTTTATAATTATCAACATCCCGAGGCAATAATTCTAAATTTAAATATCTCTATGGTTAAATATCCCCATTTGACAACATATCCATCTTTTTAAAATTATTTAAACACGAAACCAATATTTGGATTGTAAGAATTTGGGGGGATAATACTGATTTGTAGATACAAGTCTTACTATTTAACCCATAGCTGTTAGAAGAATAAGTGGATGTATAACTTTACCAAGGGTACGTGCAATTAGGTGAGAATAACGTACTAGACTGTAATTCGAACTCAGCTCTCCGATTTCTAATTCTGAGTATTATCCATTACAACCATCACCTTACAGCAGCTGGTATCGCAGTTTCAACGTTGGTTAACTTTGATGATCGGACGAGAACCGGTGTTTCAACGTGATACGACTGCAAGCCGGCAAAATGTTTAGACAAGAATTTGTCAAGTTTTAGTAGTTGATAACTGGGAAGACATTACCTTCTCCGTCATGATATAAAATATCAACTATTCAGACACTTAACGTGAATTATGTTTTCTCGTTAATGCAAAGTTTGTTCAAATAAAATTATTTTTTTTATGATGACATTAATATCTCGATGTAACTCTCAAATAGATCATTTCCGAATGATGTTGTATTTAATTGATTGGTTTGCTTTTTACAATTTACATTGTTTCAATCATATCAACGCATTCGAAGCAGTAATTTCACAAGGGTTTACTGAGTGTGAAAGAATAAGAAAAAGCAATCATTTTTAAGGAGCGAGAACTATAGATGAGTAATGAGAAAGACAGTAAATAACGTTTGGCATTGTATTTAAGTTTTTAAAGTTCAAAGTTGGCAAAATGAAACGGAAGCCAGTTCCACAAGCAAGGTATGGGAAAATAAACCGCGTTCATAGGACTTACTGTTACATCCCAGCCATTTCAACTGTAATCTTATGAGATACTAGCAGCATGGCCCAGCGTTGCCCGTGCTTGATTCAAAAATCGTACGACTCATACAGCAATCGCTATCACTTGACTTAAAATATTTTTGCCCTTCCTTGCCTTTAAAGGAGTGCGCCTATCCGTGCTGATGTTGCTACATGCCTTACTTCTTGCCTATCTCACACTGCAATTTTTTTTCTAAGCTCTATACTGAACATTAAATCTGTTACGAAAAAAAGAACTAAACAAAATGAACACAAAACGATCAGGATTCGTAACTGGAAAAACCGAATGAAAAAAGAATGTTAACAAAAAATACTTTTTCACACCCAACCCAGTTCTGCGGAATCAGAATCAACGTTGAGTTTAAGCAACCGAATGAGCCAATTGGAGTAAAGTGCCATGAAGATTTAAATTTTTCCCACTTGTGACGAAAGCAGCGACCGAATTTTTTTACATGCTAGTATGCTAGTTAACATTCGTGTCAGCTGTTGGCTCTCACGCTGGCCAATAGAATCTTCCTGCCTATTCGTGGCAGCCAGCTATAGGCTCTCACTCTGTCCAGTAGAAAATGGCCGCAAACTACATGAAAACTGCCGTAGAAGCATGAAAAAATTGATTATTTCTACTATCGTTTGGATTTGGGAAATGCAACGTCGGTCTTCCTTTTACGCTAACTTGGAGCATGTGCATGTAGATTTTGGTGCAAATCCGTCGAAAATTGCGGCCGTGCATTCGTTACACACACACACACACACACACACACACACACACATCCTGCCTTTTATAGATAGAGATTGTCGACAATCTAGTGCTGTACTTAAATTCATAAAGTTTAGCGTACCATAACGAAAAGTTCATGGGGAGCGAAAGAGGTGGATTCAAAACTTTCCCAATGATATTTGCACGTAATAAAACACATCCAACTGGAATGTGCTATTAAGAATTTTGGGAAGTTATCCATTGCACCACTCACACACCCAAGCTTACATCACCTGCTTTTCCCAAAAAGGTCACCCATCGGCTTGATATTGTTTAATTTCGGTGATCAAAAGGGTGTCCGCTGTCTCAAAGTGATCTCGTCGTAAGTTTAGATCTGACAAGGCTATTCAAATACGTGACTCGATATCTTTTGTTAATATTTTACCTTTGTATCATCTTGAGAATTCTATGCCCAATTTCGCTATTTTCTACTTGAAATTTCTTAATTAATTTTTCATACTCCAAGGTATATGAGGTGTTTAGTATCTATTAATTCCACACTCTGAATTTTTTTCATGATGGATTCAGCGCATGGGCTATAATTAGTTCAATTCCAGATGACTGTTTATTATTGCTCCTACACCTTGGAAAACTTGTTAAATAATATTACACTTTTGTCTAAGATCATTCCTCAACTAGGTCATTAGCATAACCACACTCATCATTAGTACACAGGCCTCGGGAGGGAAAACAGAAACGCTGCTTTAAATTACAAACCAAATGAGTAGCGAGGTTGATGCAACATATATTTAAAAAATATCAATCAAATATATATCACGTGCTTATAATAGATCAATCTTGGTGAATGAATATAATTTATTTTATAAAATATCATGTCCCCCAGGAATTAGGTGATCATGATTCCTTGTTTCTTTTCTGGTAATCGGCATTCCTGGAAAAATATTAGTGGAGTAATGTACTTTTATTTGGTCCATGGTTTTGAAAATTATTCCATACCAGTTGTTTTTGTAAAAGATTAAAAAAAACTTTCCAGGAATATAGGTTCTTATAGAACTTTCTATTATCGATAGGGGGTTCTTCCTAAACGGTTCTGTAAGCGTCTGTTGTGAGTCATCATCTTCATTGTGCTAGTATTTTCTCTTCGTTTTCTGTCTTAGATTGGTCATTATACAACGCTAAAATGCATAGTCGACCCTACTATTTAACGTATGTCGAGTGGTGAAAGAAATGACAGATTGATGCCTTTCAAAGAACTTTAACATGTAAGTGAAAGTAACAGACAGACGCAAAATTTGAACTTTGTTTACCATCTCTAATTTTCGCGCCAATATCATTTACACTATCCAACTAGACTGGGATCTGGTTTTGGGCGACAATTTAACACCGGGGAAAAGGCAAAGGGAAAAGCACTCATCTATCCTTTCCAACAAGCCTAGGCAATTTACAGATAATAATACTGAAAAGGAATCTGTGGAGTGTTTGGGAAACCTACGTCTGGAAGAGACACGATATCAATAAGAACGCAGCTGTAATTTTTTACTATAGAGAATGGTGGCAAATGATTATTTCTAGAGCAATTCACTGAAGATGAGACAATAAATAATTGAAAGAATGGAGTTGGTTTTATCAATAGTTATCTTTTACACGATGTTGGAGCGAATACCTTAAATAACCTGGAAGATGATCTCTTCTCTGTCTTCACTATAACACCTCAAAGTGAGCAAATTGGTTTGTAATATTCAATACCGCAATCACGAAGTTAGTAGCGTTTCATTATCCCCAAGCAGACACTAAATATTCTTCATTCAGGATGAACTGTTACAATTACACTAATGCTCCTTTCTGTGAACATCAGCTAGCACTCATGTTCAAACCGGACCTCAAATGGAACTCAGATACGATCTATCACTAAAGATGCTGGATATAGTAATTACTTCAAAAGCGATACAGAAAGTCACTTACTTCTCCTGTCTCGAAGAATCTCTATAAGAATCACATCAAACCAAAAATGGAGAATTGCTGCCATATATGTGCTGGAGTTGCCGGATCCACATTATCTAGCCATGCTAGAGTTTTATAAAATTACTTGCTCTTTTCTGCATGATATGTTTTCCCCTATACACACTCTTTCCCAGATACTCAAAGTTTCAAGACTATTGATACCCTTTTGCTATTTTTATGGGAAATGTCCTGACGATCTTCATTATTTAGTTTCACCGATTCCAACATTTCAAGCTCGGACCCATCATGACACACAGTGGTGTTCGACTCGTCCTATTTCAATCAGTACTGAGGGCTTTCAACCCAGACAAATTCTTTTTAAGTCCTTTAACTTCATGGAACAGATTGACAAGCCGATGCTTTCTCGATTACTATGATACCGCCCTCTTCATGTATAGGGTGCACCATTATCTATCCTATATATCCTGATGATATGAACTTCTTACTTCTTCTTCTTCTTAAAACCCTTACAAAAAACTCATTCTAGCATATTGTATTGGGTGGAAATTAGTATATAAAAACACCATGAAATCATAATGCCTGTTAGAGAAATGATTTCCTTCAAATAATTTTCTTGTCTAAGTTATTTGTTCAGAATTAAACTTACAATGAAAATGTAGCTGAATGAATGCTCTTGTGAGTAATAGGTTTAAGTCTAAAGTAACCAACAGATTGTATCATTTTCAATAGGTAAATTAGGAGCTGATCCTGAGAACTTATTCGTTCGTGTTGCCCAAGAAAAAGTAAAAAGAAAAAAAAATCTGAGATCAACAGAACTTGACAATTAATAATTATATTTAATGAAATATTGTTAATGTCACTAGAAGGTGAATAGGATTAATACTCACAGATAAAACTGATTATGATTTACTATCCGGTATAAATCTAATCCACGTGGCAATGTCTGAAGTTCATTTGATTAAAAGGATTTAGAATATAGTCTCGTAGGATTTCGATTTTATTTTCGTTTTCTTTGAACTCTTTGCATAATTTGTGTCAGACTTTGCAAATGGTGATTTTTTTTTTGTCTCTTCTCTTCTCTTTCTTTTATATTCTTATTGCTTCTTTTCTTTCATTTATGTTTTTTCTTTCTTCATTTTATGTCATTATTTTTCTTTTATTCTTTCTCTTGTGTTCACTCTTCCCAACCTTCTGCATTCACTCTTTATTATTTGTTACCGTTCAGTTAGGTTTTCATTTCTTTCTTTCTTTCTTTCTTTCTTTCTTTCTTTCTTTCTTTCTTTAACTATTTAACCCCAAGCAAGGCAATTAAATCTGCTAAGATACAAGGGGTTATTGCCAGTGTAAAAAAACAGAAGCCAGGATTAAAGGAGAAGGAAGATGACAATTAACATTGCTTTCATTTTTTTCAAGATCTTAGATGACGAGAAAGCCCGAAAATATTTCCACGAGATAGAAAGGTGAGTAAAGAAACAATTAGCATATAGCTTATGGTTGCAACTCGCAATTTCAACAGTGAAAGTATAAGACGTCAAAAGAGTACATTACTTAAAGTGGAGGTACACGATCGGAAAATAACTGAGGCTGAGAAGCCAGATCAAGATAGATAGCAATGGATTTTGTCAAGAATACATTAACACATAGCGAAAGCATCAAACCAGATATATCATCAATATTCGATACACGGGCGAATAGCAATATCAAAGAAATGAATCGGATGAGCAACATTTTCTAGTACGACATTGTCAACCCGCTTTCCTAGCAGCAGACTTAGTAATTGATGCCTGATAATTCCAACAACCTGCAATGTCTTGTTCTTTGGGATTAGCATCAGCCATGTTGAAGGAAGACATAAAAAGAACAGTTTCATTTTAAAGGCGTTAAAATTAACAAATCACGTCATGCCCATGTTCACAAGTTGTACGTCATTTTCAACATCAGCTGCCAATTTGATTTTATCAAATATAAATAGTTTCGCCGTCCGTACAGATACTGAAACGGACTCAGTTCAAAAATAGAGTAATGGTGATTGTTGGCTTTAATGCAAATTGGTCTAGCGAAGTGGCCCTTCTAGACAACTTTCATTGCGCATTTTCATAAGAAAGATTGAATCAAATCAAAGAAATGCCTAGAAAAATCTTTGAAAATCTTCTCAATAATCAAAACAACCATCCGTGTTACTCCATTCTTATCTAAACATTGAAAGACTCTTTCAGCGACACGCTTCAACACATCTGCGGTTGACCTCGATCAACGAAAACTATATTGTTTATTTTCTGAAATATGATGCTTAGTCAGTTCGGAGTTGATTAGAGCCTGTATTACGTTGCCAAAGTCGGGTAGAAGGGCAATAATTCGAAGAATAAATCGGTTCTTAAAAACAGAACCTACCGAAGATTTCCGACAACCCAGAAATCAAGAATTTGTAAATTACCTATTATAGGGTTTGGAATTAACAGCAGCCATTTGATGGACGCATTTCTTAAGGAAGATTGTTACTCCTTTTGTAAATAAATTCTTCTTTTTCTTCTTTTGTAGAATACATGATTAAAGACTGAAAAATAAAATGTTAAACATAGCATCTTCTACTCATATGTTTTATAATTGAGTTTACTTCTGAAAATAAAAACGTAAATATATTGAGATACGTGTAGAAAACAACTTTGTGACAAGACGCTTCTAGAAGGAAATGGTTTCAGAATACAATACCAAGTTCAGAAATAACTATTATTATTATTATTATTATTATTATTATTCTATCATTATATTTCGATTTTTGCTATGGTCAAACTACGTACCAAGTCTGCGAGAAGACCTAAAGCAGGTAGTCGTGTGTTGGTATAAATAAATTTCATGATTTGTTTTTCTAACTGTTTTTCTTAATCAGTAATTATTATTTTATTATTATTATTATAGAAATCAAAAGTTAATATCGGAATCAATCACCATAAATGTCGTTTCTTCTTCTTTCTTGTGTGCTTACAAATACATACGTGAAGATATATGCACTGATATTTTTAGAATTCTATACGACACCTAAAAAGAATCTACAAATGAAAAACAACGAGCCTGCTTTCTCTCCCTAGGACAAAGTACGAATGATTAGTAGGTTATGCTAATGACATAGGTATTTATAGTTGGTAAAAAACTTATGTTGAAAAGGAAATCAATATCATCTACCAAGTATTCATAGAAATAGGACACAAGATAGACATTTCCAAACCAGAAATTAAGATCTAAAATTGAGTAAAAAACTGCATTGACACCTATCCTTAATCCATAATAAAAATTCAGTTTCGGCAATTAATAATTACTAAACACTTTAAACACCTCGGTCTATGGATCAGTTATAACACATTTAGTATAGGAGAAAAGGGAATTGAACATTGAAGATTATTTTGTGCCAGCGGTACTGATGTTCTTAAGTAGCTTCGTCAACTCAAGACTTTCATATGGATGTCAGGCATGGCACCAAACACCTTTCAGAAATATTTAAACTGTCAACTGTATACAACCGATTTCCCAGATTCATTGTGAAAAGAATCCTTTGAGCATGTAAAGCAAGAGAATCTTGACAAAAATCATCCTTCTTACGGAACCACAAAGATATATACCAAATAACAGAATCCACCTCGCTTGACAACTATCAACAGTAGCAACATTTAAAATGAATAGGACATATTAAAGGTGAGGATGGCACTAGTACGCAGGGAATTACAGGGAATGAGATTGAAGAAGAAGACTAAAAATAGGCAGGATTAAGGAAATGATATATGATGAATAGGATTCATGAATACTGGAGATGATAATTCTTGCTGAACTTCAATCAGAGAAGCAAGTAAAAGGAAAGGAGATCAATAGGTGGAAGTGCGAGAAAAGAAACTGTTGGAGTTGAAGTGGCGGTTGTATTTAGCTATTTGAATAGTAAAATTGTAGGACCTAAAGGAAAATTTTATTAGCAGACCTAAATTCTTTGGATTTTGTCAAGAATCTCGAGATGTAAAATAGGAGCACAAGACTAGATAATGGCAACAGTATTCAATGCACACATGAATGTTAGGTTTATAACTGGGCAGATTGATTCTGAAGAAAAAATGTCTGGCACAACACAGCTACATAACTTTCCTTGCAGTAGATGCAGCTATGAATTCATTGTAATCACTTCAATTCAGTGGAAAACGTGAAGCCAAGAAGGTGGAGTGTGTTGCTCTCCTGGAGCCTTGCGCCAGCCATGCTGATGGCATGCAAAAAAGGTTATTTATGGTGGTTAAATGAAAGCAGTATTGTCTTGGATGCGTTTAAATTTGCAACCCATTTCTTGCCCCAATTAACCAGTGATTGCATAT
Source organism: Acanthosepion pharaonis (assembly GCA_903632075.3). NCBI lineage: Eukaryota > Metazoa > Mollusca > Cephalopoda > Sepiida > Sepiidae > Acanthosepion > Acanthosepion pharaonis. The sequence goes on along the minus strand of CAHIKZ030001368.1, from coordinate 630,638 downwards.
CCTTTTCAAGAGCAGTTACCAGGTTTACTTTGTCTGATGTGACAGTTTTTGACAGAGGAGTGAATGGTTGTGTCATCTACATTAATATCTAGTGAACAGATGACAAGGAGATCACTGATGTAGATCAGAAATTGTGCAGGACGCAGAATAGAGCCTTTGGTTATCTTCGCGTTCGTATAAAATATCGGGAAGTTAACCCGTTCAAAACGACGATTAGATTAAATCAAACATTCGAGCCTGGATATTGCGTCGAAGGCCATCACATAAAAGCCTGTCAAACACCTCCGAAATATCTAGGGCTACAGCTCTAGCTTCGCCGTTCATATCCAGAGCTTGATACAGAAATCCACAGATGGCTGTTAACACTTCAGCGGTTAAATAGGCGGCAGGGAAGCCATATTATTTGTTCAAGAGGAGGTCATGAGAAGTAAGATGATTAACTAGTTCAGCATTCATTTGACACAAGAAGACTTTGTAAAAAAGCGGCAAGAGATTAAAAGGGCAATAATTTCAGGAATTTTGATTGCTCTGCAGAATTCTTAAAGAGAGAACAACAGAGGAGGACGTTCAACGAACTGAGAAACACGAGGCAATTGTTAGATTTTGGAGAGAACTGGAGCCAGCTCGGAAACACATTTCTTTAGGAGGACGGCTGGGATCGCGTTACAACACCTTGCCTTGGGGGAGTCTAGTCTGGAAATTATGTATGAAACTTGTGACAAGTTTATGTGCATATCATTTAGTAGAACCTCCGTTCTCTGGGTACATCGGATAAGTGTGGTGTGGATCGAAGAGAAAATAATGACATAAGTAAAACGTTGACATTCCACACCAATTCAAGTAAAAGCTTAGGAAGGAAATCCCCATCAATACCGAAAGAGTGTTTAAAATTATTGGACTTGAAAAATCTATTTTCCTGAAAAAATATTTTAAGAGAAATATTTTATAACACAACAGAAAGCAGTCGGTCTGTTCGCTCAAGGAATGTCAAATGTTTCCTTGTAGGAAAATGGCTATTATCATTAGCATTACCGAATTCCATTTATTTTTTCTGTTTATCTCTTTGATTTTCCTTTTTTTTTTCCACTATACCTCTTACTTTTTCTGATAAAGATTTTGAACTTCTTTCTTGACTTCCCAATCAATCATCCCTGGTTCGTTCATTTTCTTTTTCTTTCTCCTCTCCACTCTTCTTTTACATTTTTATATGTCCGTCTCTTCTCAAAGTTTTACTTTGATAAACAGCACATGTCAAAAGTTTCTACAATAAATTATATAAATGGATTATTATTTTTTGGAAAATGTTAGGTTGCTTATCATAAACTTTAAGAAAAATTGACACTTTGCAGTTAACGATCGGCATCGTAATATTTGTCGCTTCTGTAAAATACATGACTAAAGACTAAAAAATAAAAGAGAACATAACATTTTATACGCATATGCTTTATAATTGAGTTTACGTCTTAAAATGAAGATGTAAAGATATTGAGCTGAGTGTTGAAAGCCACTTTGTGACAAGGAGTTTCTAGAACGAAATGGTTTCATTTTCAGGATACAATGTCATATTCAGAAATCAATGTTATTATTATTATTGTGGAAAACAGTCAATTATATGATTACTGTATTCTATGTTTAGTTTAATTGTAGAAATAACTTATTATTATTATTATTTTATTTCCTTTTATTTCTGGTGTGTCCACATTTCGTTCCTGGTCCCGCACAGTTAGAAATGGCATCATGACATCTTCACTGAAAACAAATACATAGATAAAGCCATTTTTAAGGTGTGGGCTGTACTCATGAGAACAATTTTTTGTATTTCTTTGAGGCATGGGCTTCCAGGAATCACTTCAATTAGTCTATTGGAATATTTTCGAACTAATCCAGGGCTCCATTTGCAACAGGGATTGTTGATGTTCTCATGTGCACCATTTTTGAGATTTCGATTTCAATGTCCTTGTATTTTGATAGCTTTTTGAAGATCTTCAAAGATACATTGCAGTCTGCATGAACTGCCATATCATTAAGGAGGCACTTTTTGTTTGCGGTCTCTAATAACAATGTCTGGGCGGTTAGCTTTGATTGATATGTCTGTGTGTATTGTGTAGTCCCATAAAATCGTAAGAGTTCCTATCGCCGTAACCGGTAGGGATTGATGGAAATCTTGCGTTTCAAAGCATTCATCATGATCTTGTAATTTAATACTTATTTAAAAAGAAGGAAATCCATGAGAATAGGGACTGCCCTTTTTATACAACAGTGAAAGAAATGTGTTGCGCAATACAAAGTGAGACAGAAAATGTCCCTCGGTCAGCTCGCCCCAAAACTTTATCCACTGATGAACAAGTTGATGATATTCAGCGTTCGATTTTGGATGAAAGACGTTTTACTGTCCAGCAGACAGCCAGAGGCGTTATATTTGGTTCAGTCTGTACTGTTTTATTTGAGACCTTGGGAATTGGCAGCTGTTTGCAAGATGAGTGCCATGAATGCTGAGACCGGAGCAAAAACTGGAATGAGTTGTCATTTTCAGGACACTTCTGATTCGGCTCAAGCTAACATTACTTATTTCCACCGCAGATTAGTAATTGAACCAGATTTGAACAAAGATTCAAAGCAAACAGTGGAACACACTGTGGTTCACTATCCCGAAGATGTTCAAGCATGCAGCGTCCGTTGACAAGGCTTCTGTTGATGCTATGCATCAAATTTAGGACAAATGAACGAAGCTATCAAGTTAAAACTGAGAGGGAACCTGATTCCTTATTCACCAGACATAGGTCTTTCTGATTTCTTCTGTGTCAGATCCCACCGGCATAGTCGCTAGTTTAGAAATAATGATGAGATTATGTGTGGTGGCGGGTTTTTTGAAGGACCAGCATGCTAACTACTTCCGTGATGTTATCGCAATGTTTAAGCAACTTTGGATCAAGTGCCTTGATGTCAAGTGGGGACTATATTGAAAAATAGTGGAAAACTGTCTTCTTTCTACAACTCCTTCTAGTTGTGATTTTGAACAATTTGAACGACTTTCGTATAAATGTGTAAATTGTGTACACAGCGTTAAAAACACACACAATAAATTAGGAACAGGCAGAGAAATTTGGAATGAAAAGTGTCCGAGATTTTTTGTCTTCTCTGAATGCTATGCAATTTCATTATAGATGAAGAGACTGGAAGCATCAAAGATTAGGTTCAACAGAAAAATGCTGAGATTTTGCTACAGAACTCCTAAGAACGAGGAAGTTCTAAATTGGGTTGAGTTCTAAACTAAATTATATGACGCAGAAGACATTTCGACACGATTTTGGATGGAAGAATAACTGCGTCTTATACCCACAAAGTTGCACCATTAAAAAAGAAAACACCCCCGTCCAACGATCTATCGATTTTCCTACTTCTTTTCTCGATCGCAGGAATATGTCTATCTCGGTGGACACTACATTTGTATTGTTTCGTTTTATTAGATTTCTAAGCATCTGTTTTGTTTCTGAGACTTTTCTGATTGCCCTAAGATATTTACCTTTCGCTGGTTATTTCTTTTTCAAGTCTTTTATCAAATCGTATTCAGCTACTCCAGGGTAATTGAAGTGGTCATTTGAATTTAATACTTTTTTGATTGCCTATTTGGTGCTTCATTTTATTTGATTGTCATGGGGTTTTCTCTTCTTTTGCCTCGCAAATACAGAACATTTTACTTTACTGTAATGTTCCAAGCCTGACCAACATCTACAAATCTGAACAATTAAAGAAGAATTCCTGTTCGTGCTGAGAACATGTCCTCAACTCTTTGGTACTAATAAAAAGAATTAAAAACAGTTTGATAAATTTGTCTGAGTTATTACTTACATGTTATCTTTATTTTAAACATTTCAACCCAAGTAATGCAATGAGGTCAATAAGGAGCAAGGGAGTACTGAGCAAGAAAATGTATCATCTAAATACATTTGAGATTATTACAGAAATCCCAATTAGGTGGAGTAATGGGTAGCGGCACAGATTGAGGAATCGGAGAGCTGAGTTCGAATTCCAGCCGAATCCATTACATTCACTTACATGCTACTACGCTTGGGAAAGGTATGAATCTTTTTCTCCTCCCAGATATGGATAAATAGCAGGATAGACTGGGTTTTAGAGCCTTCGGTGACAACTAGTCTACCGCAGAAAGAAATGGCAACCTACTGCGGGAAAAAATCTGCCTCGTCAGTTATGTATTGAAAGATACATGATCGCTTACGCGTGTATCACACATGGCACATAACTGAATGATAGCAATCATGATTCCAGCATTTAATATTATTATAGGAATCACGGCCAAGCAATTTGATATTATAGAATCACGTTTCAGTCATTTGAAATTACTATAGGGATATTTGATATTACTATAGGGATATTTGATATTACTATATGGATCACGATCAAGCAAGTTAATATTATTATAAGAATCATGATCCAGCCATTTAATACTATTATTATTATTTCAGTATTCAGGCAACGTAGCCTATCCCAGCCGATTATGTTTTGCTCCACGCAGAAACTAATACGTTCTTTTCATAAAAAAAAATAATCAGCTATGTCTTTTTAAGATCACTATAAACTACTTCATAAATTCTCATTTATTTCATCGAAGGGATTTAAATTCTGATTTTAGCTTCCAGAAATGAATCACTTCTGGGTGTATTCAGTATAACGCTTAGATTATGTGACGTTTTTGCAAGAGAAATTTGTTTTACACCTGATGAGGTGTAGTGTTACGATCATAATGTATGTCTCAATAGATGTAGAATTTTGATTTAGTATTATAAAAAACCACTGAACGAGTTTATTTCGTCCAGGTTTTCAATTAAGACGTTTAGTTATCTTGATAGCATTAGCCGTAAGAATCACCGAAAAACATCTACGTTATTTAGCTGGAAAGAAATCAAGTTAAAATCGTTTTGTGTCAGCCCCACCATGTCTCCCTGAATGAGTAATGGCGAGTGGAAAACTCATTCAGACCTTCAGTAATGGTACCAACATTCATACACAAGCTTTCGTCTTCAAAATCCAGTCAAAAACCATGAAGTGAATAGTGAAAAGTTTAAAACAAGAGAGAACAGTAGAGAGGAAAACTGAATCAGGATGTCAAAATAGGAAGAGGAATCATCATTTCAACTTAGAGCTAAAGAAATGCATTAGGAAAGATCCAACTCAATCCAATACCTTGGAGAGTAATTATACATTCTTATTAATCAAAGTAGAGTCCAATAGTGTTATAAAAATCTCGGAAAATTCCAGTAAGATATCTTTAATCATTTTTAAGATGCAACAGTTCAAAGCTAAATCTAACAATTAGACACAGCTGCTGTTACACGATTTGGATAATTTTGCTTTACATGCGGTATATTTGTTTTTCCTTCAAACAATAAATATAGATTATTACAAAATTTATATCCTGTATGAGGTGGCATTCAATAGGAAGGCTGCTTTTCAATGAATGTAATCGCAAGACCATGACTCATGTTTTATTTCTTAAGAAATTTTACTATTAGAACTTTCGAGCAAGCCCTGTTTAAGCTTGAGAGTGCTGTTTTTTATGCTCTTGTATTAGAAAGCATAGAATAGAGTTTTTCATTTTTTTGCTTCGACACTTGTCACACCAAGATGCTCTGTCGAAAATCTCTGAATATATCGTCGGTGGAGTCCTCTGATTTTGTCATTTTCGCATAGTCACTAGTTCATTGCGATCTGTAGGCCTCCAACATTTATGAGTGTTCTTGTTGAAAGCACATCAAAAGTGGATCGCATTTGATTCGCAGCCAAGTTGAATTATCTGCACCAGGATTTTATGCTGTGCTTCGCTCATCGAATAAAACCCGAAGGACTTCTCTATCTTTCAAATATTTTCTAAGAGCTTGGTGTATATTATGCTGATCAAATTACTTCATTAAGAATTTGACAGTAACAGAGTACACGGGCTAACTACCCACAGGTGTTTCTTCACACTTAGTATTACAGGATGCGAAAGGAATTCCTTCCAAAATTACCCCTTAGAAATACCTCCCAAAAATGTGAAAACACTAGTTATAAGGTGCGGCAGAAATACCTCCCGCATAATGATAAGACATTAGCTAGATGAAGACACCATTGCCACTTGCCTGGGTTCACTAGTACTACACAAATGATAGTTTAAAATAGGAAAAGTACTTCTGCTGCACGATGTTGCCAATGTCATACCATTATGTCGGAGGTACATTTGTCGCACACTGTGTAGAAGTGTTAATGTTAGAGGAAACACCGATTGCTCTTCCAACAAATATGGAGATAATAGACAGAAAATGGAAAGAGACAAGAGCTTAAAAAATAACACTCGATCAGAAACTCCAGCAACTTGAGGAACAAAATTCCACACAGAAACAACTACACAAGATACCGTGCCTTGCCAGCCGTCGACTGATGGTTTCTCACTGCTTTTACTGGCAATCCTTTTACTGCTTTTACTTACAATAACCCGGATCTTGACTAGTTGCAGAGAAGATCATATCTAGACATGCCAAGCTGTGCTGCTGTAACGGGAAAATCCCGGACGTAACTGGTGTTGACAAACATTTTTGCATGCGATTCGAGACCTACTGTGCATCTGAACTGATGCAGGTTTTCCACACCCTCTATGTTAATGTCTTACCATTATGTAGAATGTATATGGCAAAGGCATTTACATATCCTGCATTAGCCGTTTCCCTACAAGGAAACATTTGGCACTCATTGACCGAGCAGTCAGTAGTGTTTTCCTACGCAAAAATATATGTGCTGATTTCAAATTTACATTAAAAAAAAGTCTGTCATCATTTAACTAATCATTTTTTATGAAGTATTTGTAGAAAAAACATGCAATTCATTTTTCTGTAGTTGAAAAGTCTGCTACCCTCTGGATTTTAATAGCGAAGCCTAGTATAGAATCCTTCTATCACAGTCATTCGATGAAGCCCAGTATAAAATGCTTCTTTCTTTGTTGATGGGCGAAGCAGAGAATAAAACCCTTATTCGATGAGCGAAACGCAGTATGGAATCCCTTTATCGTATCCAATGATCGAGCTCCAGTATAAAACCACACTCTGTTATTCGAGAGTCCAGTATAAAATCCTTTTTTTCTTATTCGATGAGCGAAGCGATATAAAATCCCTCTATCGTAGTCGATGAATGTAGACCAGTATAAAATGACTCTCTTTCTAGTTCGATGTGCGAATACCAGTATGAAATTCCTATTTCTTATTCGATGACCGAAACCCAGTATAAAATCCTGGTGCAGGTAATTCTACTTGGCTGATATTCATAGTAAAGGAATCCACTTTTTGATGTGCCTTCAACAAGAATATTCAGAAAAGATGAACGCTTGTAGGTTACAATCAAAACTGCTGACAGTGTGAAAATTACAAAATCAGCAGCAAAAACTAGCATTGTGTTCATGGAGAAAACATCATACGTTACAGGAAATAATACGTACACAAATAACAGGAAATGTATGGCGAATTGTGTGTTAATTTCGTAACTTTTTTTATATTTTTGTGTTTATTACTTTATGATATTTAGGTTGCAACTGTTTTATGTTTTTTGGATAAAAGGGAGAATTTACTCCGTAGTATTATACGCCATATCCCACAGAGAAGTCAAACACATGTTGCCCATATTAGGGTTCGTGGTGAAGAGAGCGAATCTATCGTCTTTTAGTTGGATGTCCTTTTTTACGACAGGAACAGTTTTTTTATTTCATGCTGGAAGACATTATTTTATTTATTTTAAACAAAGTTTAAATATTATTGTTTTATTTTATTTATTATTATTATTATTTTATTTTTATTTATTCATAATAATACTAATATCCCTACAAAATACAGGTTGAATAAAGAGCAAATTTCCTTATATCAGATCGATTAAGTTGAACACAGTGTTTCTTTATTTCAAATGAGCTGGGTTTTACAATAGACGGGGTTAACTTAATTCAAAGTGTTATGTTGAAAAAAGGGATTAAACAGTCTATTACATATCATTATTTCTAATGCTCTCGGTTAACCACGATCTGTTGCTTTATTTTTATTTTAACATCGTCTAAACAAGAGACAATATCTCATTTCAAACAGTCTGAGTTGAAGAAAGCAAAATGTCGCAAAACGATATAATATACCAAGCCACTGTAAAAATTAGCAGATAACAAATAAATAAAAAAATTCATAGGTGTAATGCATGTGGAAACAGAGAAACTACGCACACAAATCAGCCTTTACAAATAGTAAATACGCAAACACCTCAATGCAGAGATGAAAGATTTTTTAATGCGTTAGTTAAAATAAAAACTCAAGACGAATACGTCATGAAATACCACCATGAACACTGCTAATAAATGCACTAAATATTTTAGACAAAGTTAATACTTTAAACTCAATAAGAGAAATATCACCCGAATAAATTAACCAAAATGCTAAATAAATAGATTAAATGAATAATAAACAAATTAACAACTACAAATGCACGCATAAATACAAGTAAATGTAATACCAATGTATGGCGACCACAGTTGTTTTCCCTTGGGTGGAGCTCGTTGGAGTTCGGTCCCTTTAGAGAGGAGAACTCTTCTGTCCCTTTTAGTTCTTGCTCCCGTTGTTTTTTGTTTTTTTTTGCCTCTTTACCTTCCTAACCACTAGGTCATCCACAAACGTGGAAACTGGTCAACATGCTCGTGGCCTAGAATTTCGATTCACTTATCTGCGGACTATCAAAGGCCATAAAGTTGGTATGTTATTTCTTTGTTCTCGTTCTGTAAAGCTCCTCGTTGCTTTGGGACAATGTGAACAATCATTTGTTTTGCGACATATGTAAATCTTTTTAATATATGTATGTAAGTTGTTTGCCTTATTAAATGGTTTGTTTGTTATAGTCGTGTATCTCGTCTTTCTATATTCGTATTCAGTGTTAATGTATCAATGGCTTCGCTAATGCTAATATTAGTACTCGGTATACTACTGGAAGGCTAAAACACATTATTCTTCCTAACACAAAATAGTCGGCCGACAAACAATACTAATGCCAATAATAATCAATAATAAATAATTAACTAATAAATACTGAGTAAAAAGTTAACAAACAACATACAAATTAGCTATACATAACCACGTTGTGATCCAAAATTATTCCTACTCAATAGACTTCCGAATAATTTGAAACAAACATCACTATCTGCCCAATAACAGTTAGGATAATACAAATTAATCTTATTCACACAATAGACATTGCTCGGACTGTTCTAGTTCCATGTGTCCGTTCACATCCCAGTATCAATTATCTCCCTTTATCTCAACTCTCTAAGTTTTTTGCTCCCCTCTGCTTTAGCCAGATATTGAACTCACAGCTCTTTGGGTCAAGTCACAGGGTCCAAAGCAACGTTTCCATCTACTGGGTTATGTGTCCCAGTATTGGGTGGATCCAGTGAACTAGAACAATCTACCCAGGTGGACGAAATGAAGGGTTCTGTTCGAAATTCCAGTCACCTGGAGAAGGCCGGAGTGTACAAAGGTCCAAACGTGGTGAATATGGAAGCAAAAATGAGGACAACAGTGTTTACATAATTTCAATACCTCATCTCAGAAATATAGACAGATACAAATTACCCTGCAAGCCATATGCACCATGAAAATGTTTATGCAAATAATCGAGCAAAAACGCAACACCCATGATCTGAACATTGTATTCAAGTATTAAACAAACTGTCGCTACAAAGTTTTGAATTCAGTGTACTCTTATAATACATACATGCATACATGCAGATACACGCGCACACAGATACACACGCACAGATATATAAGAAATATTTCTATAAATGTCATTTTATATTGTAGACGTGCTTGTGTAGCATCTCTGTTTATTTACAAATAGTTAAATTATCATCTATCGGCATAGATCATCGCAAGTCACATTAAAGAATTGTACTTCTCAGTAGGAATCTACACTGCAATACTTTTTTTTCTAGGACGCCTTTTTGTCTGCTCCTGTTTCTAAAACGTTAGACTTTAATTTCACTGATTGAAATGAACCGCGAAAACATGTTTACTCCCTAGAATAGCGTTTAATAAAAAATAAGTAATATTGTCGTACCACTGTAGAAAGATTGATCCTCATCATATGTTTCATATATGACCTTGTGCCAGTCACATTAAGGTTAGTAATTTTCTATAAACTCGCATAAAACTATCTATATGTAAAATCTATCACTTCTGTACAAGAATATCAAATGTTTGGCATTATGATCAAACACTGAAAGAATATTTAAACCAAACATTTTAAATATACATACGCCATTAGGCGTATGCAAATGCCTTTCGATATAATTTTGATTAATACAGAAATATTCTTTCAAAGCAATTTACTCCAGTTTTACCGATTGCAAAATGCTACCACAGTTTTGATTATTATGCAATCTCTCGTTGACGAATTCCTTTTATCTTTGTTTTTATTTAATAATTCCTGTTAATGCAGTTACTTTTTTTTGCTCAGATAAAGTTTTCCTCAACATTGGTTAGATGTTTATCATCGCTCAATTTGTAATTACAAGACAGTCAAGAAAATTTAAGGAAGAAAGAAAGTAATATTTTGAGGCCAGTAACGAATAAGAAAAAGAAAAATAAATATTTTCTTTGATTTGATTTTTTTAAAAAAAAACTAGGTACGCTGTTTTGACGACGAATTTAGCTTATAATTTATTTTTCGCTGTTAAATCATTTTGGTTAGAAATGCAAATGCAATATGAGGAAAAAACCTGTATGAATGTATTGACTTGGTTTGAAATGATGTTTTCTTCATTCCAGTGTAGTAAATATTGGGCAAGGAAGGGCGGACGGTATTCTCATTGGAATATTGGTCTGGAATGGGTCTTTGGTAATCCAAGCAATTAAAAGGGGACTCATATAAAGCGAACAGTGCACTTACTTGCCTTTGGAGTTTGTTGAATGTGAAGGATTTATGTGTTGTGGTTGGGAGTTGGCGTAATGGTTGCACATTGGAGATTTTAATAGTCGGGGAGAGAGAGAGAGAGAAAGAATAAAGAAAATTATTAAGAAAGAAAAGGGTAGTGGAAGAGTGGGGGGGAATGAGAGTAATTATAAAAAAGGGATTCTAAATCAAAAGAGGTTGAAGCAAAGAAAGAAAGAAAGAAAGAAAGAAAGAAAGAAAGAAAGAAAGAACCGTTTTAGAGAAAGGAAGGAAAATATCATAGGAACAGAGGAAGAGAAAAACTTTTTGATTTATATATTTTCCCGACAAATAAGAACGGATTGATAAGTTTAAATATAGAGACAGAAAAAAAAAGCGGGCGAATCATGAATAAAGAAAGAAACATTTAGATATGGAAAATGAAAAAGAAAGAATAAGAAAAAAGAAAAAGAAAAGAAAGAAAAAATTAAAAAGAAAGAAAATAATAAGTTAACATCTAGCAAGCAAACAAAAGAAAGAAGTATATTTGATTGATTAATTCGTTGTATGGCTTATCAACCCTTTTCAGGTTATTTAAAGCAAGAAAATATTTTTACATTCTTAGAATTTCTTCTGTAGATAATAATGGTTTGGGGTTAGAAGTTTACTAATTAACCCATAGCTGGAGGGAGAGAGGTTGATCCATGCTTTTCCCTGGGTTATTTTCAGCGTATATGAGTATAACAAAACTAGTTGAAATTCGATTCTCTAATTGACCATTCCGAGCCAGTATACTTTACAGCACCAGCAAATCACCTGGTATTCTCAAGTTGTCACCCATCCAGGTGCTGACAAGGTTCGACGTTGTTTAACTTCACTGATGGAATGGAAACCAGTGTTTCAACGTGATGACAGAAGCATATTTACCATCACAAAAAAGTAAAAATAAGAAAGCAAATAAAATAAAGGAAGAAGCAGTGAGGATAAGAAATGTGAGAATGAAAGAAAGAAAAATGAAAAGCAGATGAGGTGAAAGAAAGAGAAATTACAATAGAAAAAGCAAAAATTATAAATTAAAAAAGAAAACAAAATATAAAAGGTAATACTCGCAAAAACTGAAATGCAGGAATCGTATTGAGGAAAAGAAATAATAATAATAATAAAAAAACAATCCTAAAAAAAAAAAAGTACGCGCTTTTTCAACTTAGGAAATGGAAAACAAGAAACAATACGATCTGGAAAAAAACACATGTCTGGGTCAAGTGGGTCACGCTTATGTTGAACGAGAAGACTTTCAAAGAACTCTTACAATTGTCAGTCCTCATCTTGATAAACCTATCAGGGACAACAACCACACTATAGTTCAAGGATTCAAATCGAAATGGGTAGCCTATCATAGGCTTTGAATTCTGAAAGTGATGGATCATTATTGTTTAAACTTTTATATAAGACGAAAAACGCACGAAGACAGTACGGCTGTAAGAATAGAAGGGTCAAGATGTCACGCTGCAGCATACACACACACAACACATACATATATATATATATTGTTTAAAAGTTGCTATATTGATGACGAAAGAGTACACAATATATGAGATAGGTTTTTGTATATTATGTCTCTGTAACCGTAAATTTCACACCTGAAAATGTTCTAAAGATTGCATATAACATGAACCTGGCAGTGACCTTTGAAATAATGATTTTAATATATATATATATATATATATATATATATATATATATATATATATATATATATTTAGGATATATATATATATATATATATATGATTAGGATTTTAAAAAATATATTATGCATATTATATATATATATATATATGATATGCAGGAAGTATAATGGATTGCTATCCATTATACCTCGGAATGAGAACTCCAGTCGGTTATCTTAAATTCACTTTGGAACAAATACGTTTTAAAAAGATATGAACTCACATTCTTCATCAATTATAGCCTAGATATTAGGAATTCTCTCTGATTAATTTAGTTATTCTCAAAAGAATTTTTAATGCACTAAATAGTCACTCACAAAAAAAAGTATTATTCACACATGTTTTGCCTTGAGAAATTTTACTGCGTAATAGGGATTGTCGACAACACCACATACCTAGTTGTCCAGTCGATTCAACTCTTGTGAGCTAGACCATGTGCTTGGGAGAACTTGGTCATAAAAACTGTGACGTATCCATGCATGGGTTTCCTTAGCCTTATGAGGCGTTTGTATAATGCTGTTGGCAAACGTACAGTCTTCCGTTGCGTGAGCTCTCTGTCCAGTGCATCATAATTCTCTCCAGAATATCCTGAAAATCAGCAGCATTACCTCTTATGTTCTTTTTGACGGAAGAGAGGAGGCATGTAATCTGCCTCATTGCTGATAATTCTTGATAATGCATGACACATGAAACATCATTCGGGTCTCTTAATAAGCATCTGTCGCTCCTTCGCTTACCTTTTTCTCCCTTTTTTCTCATCGGACAAAAAACAAAATGATGTTTTATGTTTTAACTTGCTCAGTAAACACGTATCAAAACACAACAAAAACAAATTCAACGATTCTCTCTTACCTCTACCGACATGAACAGGCCTATCCTCGCCACATCTGAATTTACCGGATGTTCTTATATATTCCGATTGTTTACTCTGACACCTTGGAGTTCTTTTTTGGAAATGGAGCCTATTGACTTTTCGGGACTCTTACCGATTATTTTCTCCATCTTTCGTGCAAAGTTATGAGCTCGGATGGTTTCAAGAATTTTTGTATGCGTTTTGATTTAGCTGCTGCTATTGGATAAGCAACAGCCAGCTACATTTGATCATTAAGAAAGAAAGATCGAGCACTTTACAGAACTTTTTGTCTATTAATGTTGCGCCTTTCAGGTAACGGTCACAGCGTATTTTTACATTTATTTGTGGAATAATCCACTTTGAATTCTTACCACTTAATGCAAGAAATAATGCTCCAATATACTCTCAGCAATTAGAGCGTTTGAACCAAGCTTTGAGGAAAAAAAGACCTGCTCTAATGAATCGAAAAGGGGTGATGTTTCATCAGGACAATGTGCGACCCCACACAGCAAGTATCACGTCACAAAAGATCGAAGAACTTGGTTGGGAGAAAATTCCTCATTCACCTTGTTCTCCCGATCTTGCTCCTTCAGACTACCATTTGTTTCGTAGCATACAGAATCATTTGGAAGAAACAGCTTTTGTAACACAGGAACAGGTTAAAAATGACATTTGTAAATTCTTCGAATCAAAGCGAAAAGAATTTACAGTAATGGAATTAGTAAGCTTGTTAATAGATGGAAGGAAGTCATAGATAAACAGGGAAAATACATTGTTGATTGAATCTGTAATTAAATGTTGGTCACTTGTTTTCTTTATTCAAAATTCGGACAGAACTTATAGGATGACCTTATATATATATATATATATATATATATATATATATATATATATATATATATATATATTCATATATACATGCCCAATGGGCAATTGATTTCTTAATATCAATTCTTGAGAAAAAGATTTCCCATCAGCATATTGGTCTTTTTATTGCCGACGATTCTGTTTCTGAGGACATGTCGGCCGAACAGCGCCTAAAATCCTGTTCTTAAACAAGATACATTTGTATCTATTTTAATAATAAAACTATGATCATTGTCTTTAAAGTTATTTTGTCTTGGTCTGGCGTTAAGTAAAATCTGCTTATATATATATATATATATATATATATATATATATAAATATATTATATTTATATATTATATATATATATATATATATATATATAAATATAAATACACACACACACACACACACATATATATATATATATATATATATATATATATATAATTAATGAAAAAAAACAGACCACTTTAAGGTACCATTACAATAATTTATTTCACCAAAATCCTTTTTGAAGGACTCCGGATAATCAGGTAACACTTCCAACAACGAAATGAAAGAAAAATGGGATTAGAAATTGATGGGTAGTGTAATTTTTGTAATTTAACTGGGAGGGTGATCAACGAGACAAGGTATAGTATAGAGAGGGGTAAATTTCATATTTCTCTTAAGCATGTTTTATATTGGGGTAGGAGGAGTGACCTAATCGTGACCTATTTAGATGGTTAACTGAACGGAAATGATATATAGGAATGGGAGGGTAGTGAGGGGAAAAGAAAAGGAAAAATGGAAAGGAGAGAGGAGACAGACAAGTAATACAAATATATCTAAATGAGTGTTACGGCAAAGAGAGAGGGGGAGAGGGAAGTGAATCAAGGAGGCTGTAATTTTGTTTTAACAAAATTATGTAAAATATAGATTTCAATGCTTGATAGAAATTTAGATGTCTAAAAATTGATGAATGTTATCAATTTAAACATTTAGTTTTTTTAAGTAAATAGTTTAGGGACTTAATATAAGTTAACTACTATTTTTATTAGCACATTTATTGAGAATATATTAAAGAAATATTTAAAATTATAATAGTTTATTTACCCGACCAATTGTACTTTCATAATATTGTAAAACAATTTTGGTAACAATAACATCTATATTAGTTTTACTTTAAATCTAATTTATGAATGCAATTTTTCTTTATTATTATATGGGTAAACTTAATTAAGGTTTAGGTTTCATTATTTAATAATATTTGAGGGTAATATTAAAGATTTTTTCTTCTTATATGTATCTCACAAAAACATATTCATGGAAATCCACATATACATACGTCCATTTGCATGTGCAAATACACACACAGACACACGTGCAACAATATACACAAATGTTCATCCATCTTCATACATAAATTACATATACACACATACATTTCTCAATCATTACCTATATTTTAACGTTTGAAATTTATTTAGATTTTAGTTTGATTTTATAGTTAAACTTTAACTTTAGGTGACTTCTGAAGTGCTTCATTATTAAAGGGATTTCGTTAATATTATTATTACTATTAATAGTTAAAGAGTGGTATATTTAAAATTATCAATTTTAATATGAAACTCCCTTAAGAAGATAAAAATACACTCTCCAAAATAAATTATAGAACATTAAAAGAGAAAAAGCAATTTTAAAATACCAAGAGAATGACCCAAGTACTTCCATTTAAAAAAATATTCCATACACGTATAGATATATATATATATATATATATATATATATATATATATATATATATAATAATCTATCCAATTATCCATCCATCTACATATACATATATACATATAGGTATACTCATATACATATATATACCCTTATATATAAATACAAACATATATACACATACACACACATATATACATAAATACTTACATACCTATACACGATTATATATAAAAAAAAAAGTTATAAAAAAATTCTACCCATAACTATCCACACATGCATATGTATTTATATTACAATGTCATACATTTAATCACAAATGTATTACAAATATTAATTCTAAGGTATATACATCTACGTACATATACAGATTACAAGTAATATTCAAATTACTACACATATATAAATATATGTATACTTATATATCCGTACATACACACACAAAATACATACACATACACCTATACACATTAACAAACATACACCTGTACACATACATCCACACATATGCAAAATACACACACACACATATATATATATACACATATATACAATGATACCTAGCACCAAAAATAACGTTAGTACTTAAACATACCCCATACTTATATATTTATACTGACACATATGCATATATATACCCATACATATACACACATACCTCCATACACAAGTGCCCACAATTAAAAGAGTACATATATCCACATAGGCACCCTTATCCAAAACGTTCATACATATATATATATATATATATAAATAGATAAATTCACATATAAATGTTTATCTGCGTACATATCAACAAGCATAACATCCATATATACATACATTCATTTCAAAAAACAAAATTAATATTTTCCCTTTTTAAATAGTTGTTTCTAAACATACTTCGTTAAGTGGAGGTGGTTTTTATGTCTGCATTTACAAATCAAATCGTTATGCTTGTTCAGCAGTATGTCCGGATCCTTATGCTTTAGTATTAAGATTTTTTCTTTAATGCACAAATTGCATCGATCTCTGAAGTTTATCGGACAAAATAAAATATATAAATCAAGGGAGAAGGCAGTAATTATTGCTAGTGTGGCAAGTGATGTAAACATAATATCGGTGGAATATGATTACAAATTTACCATCAGGTTTTATTGCATGTTACGTTGCCTCGGTAGTCTAGAATATGTAAAAAGGGATTGTAGTGGTTGTCGCGTGCGGTCTCATTAGATATGCTATTATTTATGTGATCATGCTTTAGATACTGGAAATAATTTAGTAAGGTATGAGTTTTGAATGTTTCAATTAACATTAAAAGCAAATTCTGGAATTTGTCTTATTTGTTTTACAGGTTAGAATGTATCTGTGTTGTGTTAGGAAGACTTAGTCATTGATTTTATTTATTGCCATAAGCGGATAATTTCTCTTGAGAAAATGATTGATTATTTACTCTGTATTGTAATCCCCAAGTTCAGATCAGATGCCATTTATAGATTATTGATTTTATTAGTTTGGTTGGCTGCTGATATTTGGTTAGGAATGGCTATCTGAAGGTGTATTCTGTAGTCGTGTGAAGATCGTTCTGGTTTCGACGTAACCGTGCATTTATAAACAAAATGGAAGTGGCTGAATATATCAGCATGAATTTGATGGTGCTGTGAAACGTGTTGATATATTTTCTGAAATTGTGGAGAGATTTCTCGCCATGTGTCCCTCTGAAAAAAATCGTTTGTGTATCTAAGTGGTAACGGTGAAATATAATATTTTTCTCACCAGGGATCTATTTAGTCTACTGGTCTAGTATATTATACTCTTTTTTAAAAATCATTTTACCCCAAGCAAATCAATAAACCCATTAAAACACAAGGTGTAAAAGTATATGAGAAAAGAAAACATTATTATTAAGCTAGAACAATAAAAGAGCAGGGATTAAGAAAACAGATGATAATAATTGCATTTAATTTGATGAAGATTAAAATTGACTGTTAATCATGGAGCTGGAAGGGAGTTCCACAAGTGAGAAGTGTGAGAAAAGTGTTAGCATAGAATTTAAAGTTACATCTAGACAGTTCAACCGTAAAGTGATGAAATCTCGACGCCAGTCTGTTACTGCGATTACATTCACAAAGTCGAGGTTCAATAGCAATGAGCTCTACCGAACAATTACCATGAAAATCTTTACAGAAAAGTATTTACCGAAATTGTCTGGAAAGCTAGACCGAAAGAAAATTGCACAAGCGGGAAGCGTGTGAAAAGACAATGTTAGTATATAACATACAATAGTGTCGTTTTAATATTAAAAGTTCATTTTTTTTAATCTTGACATAAATAACACAAATCTTTTTAGATCTTGCTCGAATACTTTCGAACAAATTTAAATTTTCGAAGGAATTTAAATCGGTTTACTTTGGTAGAAAAAATCTTGAAGATGTTCTTTTTATATATTGCCAACCTGTAACTTTTAGAAACTCAGAGTATCAGTGCCATCAGTAAATGAAAATAGTAATACCAAAAATGTCACAGTTACAGAGAATGATAGTTGGAAGATGTCTCATAGAAGAATTCATCTAAGATAAGCTTCCGGCTTCATGTAGTATATACATAGGTACAAATGTCTACTGGGGATGTAGCGGATCCTTTTGAAATTCGCGAGAAACAATTCGACCGTCTTGATTTGTAGAAGTTCACAACTACATTTTGTAATGGACGAGGTCGACGTTGATGATAATATTTGGTTTCAAAAAAATAACTTAAAACACGTGGAGAAATTTACACAGACAGAAATACGCATGTTCACCAATATTGAGATACATCCACACCCGTCCCACACATATATATATCTTATATATAACGTACAGTGTATGTGTGTGTGCTTATCACAGCAACTCCCCATGCTCCGACTAGTCTGATTTCAATGATTTCATACAAAAGCCCAAGAAAAGCGATTTTTGTTGAGCTCAGATTCAGGCATGCCAGATTATGCCAGGTTAAAAAATATATATTAATATATCATACTAGTCATTATCGTTGATTTCATGGTTCAAAGGAAGTAACACTTATTTTCCTTTTATATCCAAAATTGGAGCTAGCTTAAAATTTTAGGCTACCTAAAATTTTAAGTTAGCTTGAAAGCCGCCGTAACTGGCGGCATTTAAGCTAACTCCTGTGTAGAACTCTTGCTTTGACAATCATCACAATAAGTAGGGAGGAGTAGATTCAATAGGCATTAATAAACTGCAGAATATCTCAAAATTGATCGTTGAATTTAAGTATTGAATTCATGTTTAAGCTTACCTTTTAAAAGTTTAATGATAATTCTTCTGCTACTACTTAATTTAAAGACAATTTGATGTACGTAGATCCTTATTTTCCGTACAATCGAAAAGGGGACAATTTATAAGATAAAATTAAGATACTGTAAAGATGGGAAAATATAATTAGTTATACATTCAACATTTGAAGAGTTAGAGAAATATAACAGCAAATTAAGTAAGATCAATATTATGGATTTTCTATGGATAAATGCGAAATTGATGCTCAATTCTCCCGCGAATTCTAAGATTAAAAAGTCCCTTATCTACTGTATAACAACTTACGCGCTAAAAGCTCAGTATTTATATTATATACTATATTTTGCCTAAGCAATATCACTCTTCAGGTTTAACTAATTTGCATATTTATTTTATTAATTTCCTTCTTACTCTTTTTTTATTCGATGATAGTTCATGTATCACCTTTTTCTTTCTCATTTTTTAGTAAGAGGTAACCGCCAGGTTTGTCAGTCTCACTACGGTCTAGATTTCGATCTCCCTGCAACTTCTGGCTTTTTCCAGATCTAAAATCATATATCACGGGGCTCGGGAACTTTTTGTCCTTGCGCCGAGTGTACGGGTTCGAGTTCGCTCACATTAAACTCGACCTTGCATCACATATCGTCTACAGGAAAGTGACCGGGTAAATATATCTGTGGTTTATAATGCAACTATATATATAAGCGTTATCAATATTATAAACTCTCTGAACAAGGCCAGCAAGCTTTTTTCCCTAGATGACTTGTTTCAACTATGTTAATCATTTACAGCTACCAAAGGTTCCGGTTACCCAGTTTCACTTGATTCAACCCGTGGTATGGTTTTCATCTTCAAGCGAATTTTGGAGTAACTTTAAAAAATTACCGGGTTTTAAAGACACAGCTAAAATCCCGTTTCCATGGTTACAGAATATTCTACTTAAATTGAGCAAGGGATGTCTAGATTTTCCTTATGTCAGTATCATTGTATCAGTTATTAGCTACAATTTGGTAAGGGGTAGGGATGTATTTTACAATGAAACCTGACATCAGTTGAATGGATTTCGTCTGGATTTAAAAAAAAAAAAAAAAAAATTGTTAACGGTAAAAAATTTCAACGTCATTTTTTTTTTTTATAAATTTAAAGATTTTTTTTTTTGATCATAATACTTTTTATTTAACTACGATTTGAAATATTCTCCTTTTAATTTTTATTATACTATATTCTTTTTAGGAACAGTTAAATGTATTAGAATCCACTATATTATGTAGGATTATTTTAACATCAAGTTTAAGTATGTATATGAGGTTACATTTTTTTTTTTTTTTTATAAATTTATGACTATGACGGCAAAAATGGTAACTTAATTTCACTGATTTAGTAAACTTTTATTTTATATATAAACCTAGTAATATAATGTTTCTCATGTAAGCACAAAGGACATGGGTCATTCAAAAGCTTACATCTTATGGCATTTCATATTAACTTTATTTTACTATAGGTGTTTTTTTTTTGGATTCTTTTTAGTGCGTGTAGTATTATTTAAAAGAAATTTAGGTTATAATTCATTCAATTTAAAACTACAATTTTAATTACAATTTTAAAATTACAACTTTAAACTTTTAAAATATTTTCATTGTTAGTTTTAATAGAATATATTACTTTATAACAGAAGGATAATTACTCATAGTAAGTAAAATTATTTTTCCATATCAAAGTATATGTTAATTACAATTTTTAAACTTTTATATTTAAATATTATTTAAGTAATATTAATGGCACTTACTACAAAACTAGCTAAGTCATTTCTCAGATTTAGTAAACTTTATTTATTAATTAATTAATTTATATATTTTAAATATATGTAACTTAAGTAATAAAGTTTCATATGTATGTACAAAGAACAGGTTAGAATTCATTTTATTTAACTACAATTTTAATTACAATTTTAAAATTACCACTTTAAAATTTTAAAATATTTTCATTGTTAGTTTTAATAGACTATATTACTTTATAACAGTAGGATAATTACTCATAGTAAGTAAAATTATTTTTCCATATCAAAGTATATGTAAATTACAATTTTTAAACTATTACTTATTTATAATTTATAATTTATATCGACCAAAGTCTTAGATTCGACAACTGATAAATTAAGAAAAAATTATTTAATAAAAAACTGAATGTACGTAAACACGCAATATATCAAGGGGGATAACTCACTTTTTTGCATAAAAAGCGTCGTTATTGATTCTAGAAATAATTGGTTTCATATAAAAATATATTACTGTATATATATATATATATATATGAAGAAATAGATGTGCTATATTTATGGGATAAAGTGCTCAATATTAGAGATAGAGCGTGTGTAAATATAAAAGTGAACATAGAAACACTTAGAGGCGACAGTCTGTTTCATGCTAGATGCAATCGTCAGGCCACGAGTGCTGCTATTTTTCTCGGCTATTCATATATACGGGTCAGTGGTGCATTGTGGGTAGTCTATTTTGGCGGTTATTTTACCGGAAGTCATTTATTTCTTTCTTTATTTATTTAGGTTAAATTATTTGGCTTGTTTTTAATTATTTTTATTTTTATGTTTTTTAATTTTATTTCTTATCTTAAATATTTATTTATTTGTTATTTTTACTTTAATCAGTGTTTTTATTTACGTAGTAAAATTTGTTTATATCGCTTATTTATAATTAAAGCTATTTAATCAATTTTGGGGTTGATTGTTGTAGTTTATTCTAACTATTATTTTGGCGGGAACAGTTTTTAATGTGTTTATTAATTCATGTATTTTTTTGGATTGATTATCTTCATTTGTTTCTTCTAACGGTTATTTTATCAGGATCAGTTTGTAAGTTTATTTATTTATTTGGATGAATTTAGGTCAATTATTACAATAATTTCGAAAGAAATATTATTTGTGCAATCCAAAAATAGTGCACCCTTAAATAAATTAAAGAGGGTTGATAAAAAGATTACTGAGTTAATAGATACGATATTATACAGAATATTCTATTATACAGAATGATACTAAAAATGGCACGGACTGAAATTGTGTTAAACAGTGGAATTTTAGAGAAAATCGAAAAATAAAGGGCACATCAGGAAGAGACTGTTGGAATTTCTTGCGCACTTAATGAGGACAGACAAGATTACAACTTACACATAAGTCTACAATCACTTTCTAAATAGGAATTACCCACCTAAGATAATCAAAGAATCCATCACCAAAGCTTGCAAGCTCAACAGAAACACTCTCGTCAACCATGTAACTCAAAAGAAGAATTCCAGAATTCCCATGGTCTTTTATTTTAGTCACAACATCCATAAACTTTCCTATACATAAACTAAAGATTTCCCACATTTAAAATCAGACAAGACTATCAGCAGTTTATTTAGTGAAAACCCCCACCCCACTAGCGAGGGGACAGCCCCCCATGCTCTTCAGACTTTTAATATCATCAAAAATCTGCAACACACCACCACACCATGGGAATGTCATCTGCAACAAATCCCGGTACCTGGTCTACAAACACATCAAAACTCACAACACCTACACCCCCTGGTACTCACGTAGTATTTAGACCACATGCTATAAGATGTGACATCTCCAATGTCATATATCTACTCTTCTGCCACAAATGTCACCAGGGGAATTATGTGGGAGGAACTTGAGATCCGGTAACTGTTGAATAACAGGGACAACGGCAACAATTTTACGTTATCCGTACACTTCAACCAACCTAGTCACAGCATCTATGATGTCAGGTGCTTGTTTTTAGCGTCTGGGTTTGACAGCTAGGCGTATAGATGCAGGTCAGAGTTGAAGTACATCCTAAAAATAAACTCCCACATAAAAGGTCTAAACGGAGATCTGGGCTTACTCAAAATGTATACCTTCTACAAGGAAACCCCTTTACCAGCAACACCACTCCACGAATGAGTACCCCCACCCACATTTAAAGGAAATTTTTAAAAGCCATTTCCCACCTGGTATATTTTCTGCTCTGATACCTATGATTTCGAAAGTTTATGAGATAGCTAGTGTATATTTACACTTATTACACTTAAGCACACAAAATATCTATTTTTGTTTACGCCTTTCGCCTCTTTTTCTTCCATTATTATTATTATTATTATTATTATTATTATTATTATTATTATGTTTTTATTGGTTTATTTTTCTGCAAGCCCCATGTTCTGATTATGGTTCTCCAAAAGAATTATCAAAATATTTTATTCTTTTTTTTTTTTTTTGCAGTTCCTATCCTCTTTTTTATCTTTTATTTTATTTTCATTAATTTTTGCCTTTTCACTCTTTCCCCATCTTGTCAAATCTATCAACACTGACCACATACGGGACGTCTTCCCCACGCAGAAACCTACAACCCACTACTCCGTTTTTCAAAACCCTACTCCCCTACCTTCCACACTGATAAAGACAAAACAGAATAATGCGTTCACACGGATCATATTCAAAAAATGTTTCGCACGCAAGGAATCAAGTAGGGATCGGATTTTTACTAATAAAACCGTCAACAATTCACACCAGTCACAAGAACCACCGTTGGTGAGTCTTTCCCGTTTCTCTGTTTATTTCTCGCACTGCTGATGAATTCCGGACTAACCTCCGTGATTCATTTTTCTCTTATGGTTAACAATCAATATATAATAAATGTTTTTCGCACTGATCACATTGTTACTCTTTGGTTTTCTCTTGTTTTATTAACCAACCTCTCTCTTTCTCTTTCTCTCTCTCTTTCTCTTTCTCTTTTCTCTCTCTCCCTCCTCTCTCTCTCTCTCTCTCTCTATATATATATATATATATATATATATATATATATATATATATATTATTTTTTTCATTTTCATGAATTGTTGACCAGTTATTTTTCTTCTTTTCTTTGTTTTTGCCAGTTCTTTGAGGGGGGGAATTCTACAAATTACATTTAACCATGGCCTATTACTGTACACTTCTCCACTTTGTTTCATTATCTACACATTTGTTTCGATATTAACTGTTAACATCCAGCATTGCATATGAAATGACTTGTTATCCGCTAAGTTTAAATTTGAATTACACAATTCTAGAAAAATAAAAGAACACAAATATTATTAAATACATACTATTTTGAAAGTATGGATACGAAATCCTGAATTTTCCCTTTGTCCATTAACGATCCCTGGTGCCTTAAGGGAAATACGTGGCGAGGAGTGGAGATTAGCCTTTGAAAATGTCACAGTTCTTTCATTCACTTGCGTAAGATGAAGCTGGTTTAACAGAAGAATGTGCTGACACAAACATGTGACCAAATGTTCGAGAGTAATAGGCTGTCAAACAAAGGCGCCTAGATTCCTTGGGGCAATGCCCAAAGCCTGCTAAGACTCATCGAATGTGAGTAGGACTTCAATGATAGCATTAAGCATGAAACCTCTTATTCATGATTTCTAACAGCTGTATAAGACGTTTTCAAATGCCTTTATAGCCTCGAGATTCTTTCAAAGTGATGAATCCACAACCACAACGGCAATAGTAATACTACTAATAATAAATAACTGACGCCAGTGTTTCAAGTTCAGATGCATGTACACATGCATAGCCGCACACACGTTGGCGATTATCATCATTATCATTATTTTTATTATTATTTTATTTCCTTTGAATTCTGGAGTATACTCATTTCCTTTCGGTTCCAATCAGAGACCTAAGGTAAGAAATGGCATCATGAAATTTTCCACTAAGGAATTTGGAAAAAAAAATGAAAAAAATCACGCATATTTTACAGAGACAAAGTCCTTCGCAAGGTGTGGGCTGTACTTGTGAGAAGATTTTTTTTATAGTTCTTTAAGGCATAGACTACAAGGATTCCCTTCATTGAGTCTATTGGAATCTTTTCCAATAAATCCGAAGACACCAACTGGACTTATTGAAGTTCTCATGTGCCACATTTTTGAGATTTCGATTTCAAGGTCTTTGTATTTTGGTAATTTTTATTATTAGCTATTAATGTAGGAACAGAATCTATGCTACGTGAGGCAGGAGGCAGGCTAAAGAAGCTTATCTATCCCCGATCAGGTTAGTCAATGGTACCGTGACAATGTAGATATAACAGGTAGGTTACGGTCACCGAATTTTAACCGCTTCAGTAAATTTTTTCTGTCCCACGTGTAACCGGTGATCGAAAATTCATGATTTTTCACCTCTTCAATAAATTACCTATGTATAGTGCGCATATATATTTCTTTTGTGAAAAAGTGAGAAGAACGTCTTGCATTATACTCGAGTATGTATTGTAATTTATCAAAGCAAAAATGTAATTTATTAGGTCGAAAATTTATTAAAAGTCTACTGATTTCGGAATTTGAGCAAGTAATGCGTAAGATAATTAAAAAAAAAATTAAAAGCAATCAAATGTAAGTAAGCTAGGTTAGGTTAAACTTCTACATCAGGCTGTAAAAAAATACAGGACACACCAAATCGGCGTGGGGAGACAATGTAGTCCGCATAATTACCCAGTTTTTCCCGCGTGGAGTTTTCAATTTAGTCATTTTTTTTGTGTGTTCATCAGAATAATTTCTATGACTGAGCGCGTACGAAAAAAAATCAATTTTGCTTAGTTTGGTTTGTTTTGTTTTATGGCATAGCAGCCTCAATAGGATATTTAATGCGGACGAGATTTTTAGAATGGATTCATATGAATGAAATATATCTTTGTAAGAAATTAGTTTTCATAGACGTATTTTTGTAAAGAGTGTTTTTTTTTTCCTAGTGGGTCTGGTTTCATTTATGTATTCTTGGTTTAGTTTAGTTTGGTTTGGTATAGTTTATTTTGTTTTACGTCATATCAACCTGAATGTGTTATTTAATGCCGACAAGATTTTTAGGATAAGTTCGTAAGAATAGAATACATATTCATTGCATTGTAATTTTTTTTTTCAATAATGTATTGCTGGTAATAGTTTTTCATAAATATATTGGTGTCATTTTTAATATGAATATGTATTTTTATACTTTCATAGTGTTTTGACTTCATTTTGAGTGTTAACTATTTGCCTATAGCTGCGACCCTAACAGGTACTACCACCCAGGGTCAGGGTAGACCTGGGAACAACAGAAATTAAGAGGTGATTCCACGTTCGTCAAAACGTCCAAATCAGAGCCTTGCTGTCGGATGTAATTTATTGTTATATCCAGGACGTTCAGTTTTGAAGAATCTTAATTTAATCAATGTTTCACTATCCTTGAATGAATACTTTTAAATCTCTCATTAGAAAAGAAAAAACAAAGTTTTCTTGCACATCCCTTTGTGTATACATCTTTCTATCTTAATTAAATATTAATTTACTTTAAAAAAGTTTCTTGTGGGCAGCGGCTAATTATCTGCGATCAGAGTGACCCTTCAAATTATTTAATTCTGCAGGCCTCTACGAGATGCATCGGCTGTCAAAATATAAAAAATAGGCGTCTCTGTAACATTCTTTCTTTCTCACTCTCTCTTCATATATATATATATATATATATATATATATATATATATATATATATATATATATATATTATTATTAATTACAGATATGTGTATGTGTGTAACATTTGTAACAGCAAAATTGTCCAAGTCGTGTAAAAGCAAAATGGTCTATTTGCTAGATTTAGATTGAACAGTTGTATCTTAGAAATGATTAAAAATATCTTACTGGGTTCTCCGTGTTTTTTGTAACTCAACTGGGCTCTAGTTCGAGCAATAAGAATATATAATTACTCTCTAAGCGAAAGTTCATCATAAATTTCTCATAGCTAAAGATCGGATGCTCATGAAGGATTGAAATTAAGTTCAAATATGCATATATTATTCCAGTATTATTTTCCAACTTATTCAAGATGATCTCTGCCCTCTCTAACCTCCTAACTTTCTGTCCTGATGTAAAAAAATGTCCTGACATGTTTCACGTACGATTTCATTTTCAAGTCTCTTTTCGCTGCTATTTCGACTGTCAAAGCTGAAACTCCTTTCCAACCGTCTTACGGTTTGAGTTGTATTTTTCTAACAGTTCTCTTTAGCTCAAAGTTGAAATGATCACCCCTCATCCAGTTGTGACCACCTGATCTAGTTTTTCTCCCTACTGTTGCTTCTTTTTAAAACTTATTCACCGTTTACTTGATAGTTATGAAAGGACTTTGGAGATGGAAGCCAATGTATGAATGTCTGTTCCATTACTGAAGGCCTGAATGATAGTTTTCCTCTCACCTTTGTTCAGTTGGGAAGACATTGGGACTGACACTGATTTTCGGTGATTCGTACGACAAATCGTGTCATGATGGCTAAAGAATGGAAAACTCAGAAAAAAGAAATGAATAAGTTTGGTGATTGTTTAGATATTACTTTGTGGGATGGGCAAATTATGCTGTTACATCATATATATATCTATATATATCTATCTATATCTATATCTATATATATATATATATATATATATATATATATATATATATATATATATATATAAAAATACAGGGTGTAACAAAATAATTATATATATATATACATATATATATATATGCTATTACTCTAAATTTAAGGACTCTTATTGTTCATCGAGCAATGATTATATATATATATATATATATATATATATATATATATATATATATATATATATATATATATATATTGCCACGATGGAGTAGGCATCGGAGAGATGTTTTCCGATTCATATCGAATTACTTACCAAATACCCTTTGTAAGTGTATAAATACATTGATACACCCCCTCAAATCTATAGATAAATAATAGGACAGACTATATCCTTCAATGACAACCTGTCTTGAAGAAGAACTATGTATTCGAAACTTGTGGAGATTCGTTTGGAACGTTGTGGCATCAGATATTTGCAGATGTGTTTTTCTGAAAAGTTAGCTTGTTTTTGGACAAGCATTTACAAATATAATCAAATTATATGTGCATTTAGACTGCTTCTTCCGTTCTATGATCTGTGTGTGTAATAAGAAATCATATTAAATTTTCATTTAATTCTATACTGAATTCTGCGGAGATTACAACCACTCGTAAGGATAAATTGAATTTTAAAATCATGTTTCCTGAGGAGTGTATGTTATATTCACGAAGCTCGGAATAAGCGTGAATTAGCATTTAATTTTAATAATTAATTCGCCATCACTTGATAACGAACGCAATAATTACAAAGACTGCTTGCTCTTAATGAAATATCGCATATTGATTGTTGGCGCTTATAAAATAGTGCTTAATACATAATAACAGAGTTAACATTTATATTACTAACAGATATACATTTTTCACGAACAGGTAACACAACTCAGGTGCTGATTAATGAGGAAGTTGACAAAAAGACATAAATTTGATATAAGTTTGCAAAAGATATATTAGAATTTTTACAAACTTACAGACATATAGAATTATCTGCAGTTTTAATTTACGCGATAAATGATTGACGAATGGAAATCGACCTAAACAAAATTGAAAATAACAAATTTCTGTTTTTCTCTTTGCTTTGTCTAAATCTCTGACGAAAAGTTAAATATGTTAGAAATATAAATGTTTCCCATTTGTTTTTTTCTGT
This sequence comes from Acanthosepion pharaonis, assembly GCA_903632075.3. Lineage (NCBI taxonomy): Eukaryota > Metazoa > Mollusca > Cephalopoda > Sepiida > Sepiidae > Acanthosepion > Acanthosepion pharaonis. Next base: position 601,675 of record CAHIKZ030001368.1, on the reverse strand, counting down.
TATATATATATATATATATATATATATATATATATATATATATATATATATATGTGTGTGTGTGTGTGTGTGTGTGTGTGTGTGTGTGTGTGTGTGTGTGAACAATAAAAATATTGAGAAATTAAAAATTACAATTATCAGACAGAGGGATTTGTATATTAATATTTGTTTTTGTTTTATTTCAATTATATCCTCGACTAGTTTTGGCCGGTATGGCCATCATCAGGAGAAAAAAAATCTGCTTGTTAGTAGCAGTGACCTGCAGGAATGGATCACTTTCTGCAGAAAATGAATTTTATCTGTTTTTTTTTTTCATTTGCTTTTTATGCTTAATTTTTGCCAGTCCTTGTGTTGGTCAAACGGCCTCTTTAAAGTTGGTATTTTAAGATAGAGGCTGGATAGATTCATGCTAACCTGAATTCCCTTGGTCATTTTAACATTTTTATTGGTTCCTGGGAAGGGGATGTATCATTTAGTTCTTCGGCAGTGTGGATGATGTGTGTAAGTGTATATATTAGGATGGGTCTGTGTATAAGTATGAGATCGCAACACCTCGGAAAGCATGTCTGTCTTATGTGGGGGAAAATGTGGATAGGACATGATTTATGGGGTTATGTATTATTCTATCCATCTGTTAAATTTGTGATTAAGCCTGCCTGGTTGGAATGTTTTGCGGCGTAAAATCCATTTGTCTTCATGGTCTTCTAAAATTTTTCTGATGTCATCTTTTCTGTCCTTTTCTATTTTTTCAATTAAAGTAAATTTAACATGGCTTTTAAAATCATGTTTTTCTAGGGATAAATGTTGTTCTACAGGTAATAATTTTTCGTGGGGAGCCATCTTAATTCCATTAATATAATCATTAATTCTGTAGTCAAAGGGTCATTCAGATTTTCCCACATATTATTTCTGGCATAGTGTGCATTCTAGGAGGTAAATCATGTTACGACTTCTGCAGGTAGAGTCGTGATAGATTTTGAAATTAGACTTAGTTACTGAGCTAGTGAACGAATTGGTGCGTCTAATATTTATAGCATAATCTCCTTTTGTTGTTACATGGTTGGGAAGATCATGTTTTTATTTTTGGCTTATTATGGATTACATTATCCCCTAAATGTGATTACTACCTATAATTTCCTTAAGGTTCTTAGGTGTGCGATGTTCTAGAATGCTGGGTTCCTCACACACACACACACACATATATATATATATATATATATATATATATATATATATATATATAAGACCTGCCATGCCATATATACACAGGGGGGGGCGAACGAACCATCCAGATTCCGTTGATATTCCATTGGTAAAAAGGATGTGCCATTCACTCACATGCTTAACGAAAACCGCTACTTTATTTGACAGATATCCGAGGTTATATTTCGCCGACTACTACAATCTAAAGTCCGGTAATCCTAGATTCTAACGTTACGTAAGTCTAAATATCGTCATAGTCTGCACTTACTTTAACCTGCTACATCCCATATATTGACCTTATTTAATAATTCATTTGGGCCATTTTCAGACACTTTTTCTGCCATTTTCAGCCATTTTCTTACAGTCTGCATCATAAAACCACCTTAAAATTAAATTTCCTATTCATGTTTTGAACAAATCTGTTTTTTTTAAATTCAACAACATGTCCATATTCTTATCCGTAGCAGGTTTGGAACATGAATCACACATGTGTTGCCTTAATAATGTTCAATTATTATGTGCTGCGTTCTGCTTGATACTTGAGAATTGCCATAAACATGCAAATCTCTATTCGATTTTCCTCCCTAAATAAGATCTTGTTTTTCAAATGTGTTAATTGCTTATTGCTATTTTCTTCGATACTGGCAAGTGAAGTCCCAAAAATTCATAAAATCTATTGGATGATGTTGATTTACGAACGTAGTAATTGAATATTATGAGGATAAGAGGAATAGAAAACGGTTGATACTAGAATTGAAAAGGTTACAATTGTAGTAATCGGAGAACAGTCGTCTCAGGTGTCTCTTCCACAATCCCTCGACCAGTGGGATGAAGGGGTCCGAGTGTAACTTGCATCTGACTAATGGAATACAAAGTAACTGAAGACGGTTCGTCCTGCGTACATTGCATAGCGGGTCTTTCTTGTAAATGTATAAAGAGTTTGAACAAGATAAATGTAGCTACTCAGAAATTACATGAAAATGGCGGTAGTCTAGCGATAGATTTATGATGTTTCATCTGTGAGAATTAACAATATTGAATGTCAAAACATTGACAATGTTTTCTTTATAGCAATCTGCATGTTTACGCAGATGGTGCAAACATCTACAAACATCAAAGAGTAAAGCTTTTCCATAGAAAATGATTTTATTTGTTTAATTATTGCTTATCTCATGACAACAATAATTTGCCGCTATCACGATTCTTAGCTATATATATATATATATATATATATATATATATGTGTGTGTGTGTGTGTGTGTGTGTGTGTGTGTGCGTGTGTAAGTGCTTGTGTGTGTTTTCTTTCAAATTCGAGCGTTTATACTCAAAGGAGCATCAAAACGTTTGTAGCCTGACAAATTATTAGTATAATTTTCTACTGAAAATTTGACCGTATGATACACGATACGATTAATATTTTTTGCTGTTTGAAGTGCCTTCTTCTTCTTCTTCTTCTTCTTCTTTTTCTTCTTCTTCATATTCTATGTGACGTGTCCTTTCAAGTCGTAGGCGACCACAGCTCGCCACAATTTACAGTCCTTTGTAGCTTATAGCATTTTTTTGTCTTTATGTTTTTAACCCTTCAAATACTCCAATTATATACGGGGTTTTCACATGAACCTTTTTAATCCTAATTTCATACTACCAGTGTCACATTCTTTTTAACTACTACTAGTAACCCTTTATAGTATCAACTACCATGAGTTGTATATATACACGTCCGCACTGATTATATACTTATTAATATAATGTTAATTGTTGGGGCCGCAGCATTTAATTGAAGTTTTGTTTTAAAACTGACAGTGTAATGCTTAAAAGACTGCTAACCAGCATTGGTTAATCAAGATTCGTATGCCTACAACATGACAGTCTCCCAACACAAACTACTAATATGATGAACATGAGGTACTGGAAGTTTTACTTCCACCTGCTTACAGTCCAGACCTCGTGTTCATTTCTTGTTTGAAATCGGTTTCAACAATGTAGATGAGATTTCAATCTAATCCATATTGTAGAAATTTCTTTCATAACTGGTGGAGTGTGTTTTGGGCTCTAAACAAGCCAAATGATAGAAGCGTGGAAGTGAGATTCTCACACATACTTGGCAACAGACAAAAGAATATGGATATATTTTGATGAATAAACGTTTTGGTATGTAAATAGTTTGAACTATTAATTAAAACACATTTGACTGTCCTTTTTGCTTCTATTTCCTATATCACTTTGTCATTAATAACGTCTTCAGTCCATGGTATATTCACCATGTTTCTGTAGAATCACATTCCTGTTGACTGAAGTTTATTTTTCAACTAGGATATAATTGTCCAACTTTTAATCGCATATAGGACCAATATTGCATAAGTGTTAAGTATACGTTTCTTTATTTCTAACTAGATTGTTCTATTTTTTACTAATTTTCTTCGTATTTTGAAAGGCTTATTTATATTATTGATGAGGTTCACAAAAAAATCTCTCGATCGAAATGGCCGTTTTCTGAATGAGATATGCCTGACATTAATTTAAGTTTATCCTTCTAATAACTTTTGTTTATCTTTCTATATTTTTATGTGTTACCTCGTTTATCTCTTTAAATAGTTCTCTTAACTTCAGTGTCTATCTTTCCGTTATTTTACTTGGAGTTTCTTTTTTTTTAGCAAGAATTGTTTTGTTAATTTTTTCGTATTTGTTTTTCTCTCATGTAACGTGGGGTATTTCTGTTTAATTGTTAGACTTGTTATTTTTACGTATTTTGTTTCCCTGTTTTCTTTTACTCTTGTAATTTTTTAAAAAAAATCTTTTTAAATTACGTTTTTTTTTTCTATTTATATTCTTTTTACTCATCCAATCATTCTTTTTTTATTTGAATCAAGTTTTTTGTCATGTTATTTCTTTCTTCATTTTGAAGAAGTAATTTTGTGTTGTTGTTTATTGTATGTATTTTTTTTTTCGTGTTTAACTATCGTCATCTTTTATAAGTTTGTTGCCACAGGAGTAGGTTTAAATCGATCTAGAATATTATTGATGTTGTTAAATCTGTTATCATCTGACACATATATCATTATTTCTACGTTATTTCAATCGTATCTAACAACCTTTCTCCAAATTAGGGTTTGGTTAGATTTTCTTTTAAATTTAATATTTTATTTATACTTATTAATCAATTATTAATTTATATTTAATATTCAATTTTTAATCAATATTAACAAAAATTAAATTAATATTAATGATATTTAATATCTATTTATTAATTTATATTTAATACTTCTTGTTTTTTCATTTATATAATTTTATTTATTTCTCTTTTAAAACTTTATTCAATAATTATTCTATTTAATAATCATTTTTGTTATTATATTGTAGGTTTTATTATTATTATTTGTATTCTTTATATCATTTAATTATTTATTTAATATTTTTATTAGTTTTTCAATAATTTTATTTAACAATGATTCCATTTCATAATTATTATATTTTATGTATGTATGATTATTATTTATATTCTATAAATAAGTTTTTTAGACATTACTTTTTCTCACCAAATTTTTAAAAATAATTCTTCTCTTAAATATCGTGAAGTAATTTCCCTCATGTAACCTATCTTGTGATGATTTTTATGTAATTTTCCTGATATAAACTATCTTTTTATGATCATCTTTAGCATAATTTTCTTTTTAGTTTAATTTTCTGATTGTTTTAAAACTAAGTTGAGTGGGTAATATTTTAAAATATAGGTCAGATTATCTTAACTGTCTGGTAAAACCAGAGACTGTCACTTCTACTACTTTCTAAATATGTCCTTTTCTTCTCATTTTCCTTCCTCTCTGGCATTTTCCTTTTCTCTTCCTTTTTAATTTTTCTCTCTTACTCATGCTCTTCCTTTATTCCCATAATGTATCTTCTTCTTCTTCCTTTATCTAATTAATATCTAGATTCTATAAAATTGTAAATCTATGTAAACCTATGTCTACATATTTATCTGGTGATGTTTACTCTTTTCTCTCTGTTTTTCTCTTCTGTCTGTCTTTTTTATTTTTTTTTCTCATTCACTATCTTCCTCGTCATCCGTTTTTAGTCTTTAAATTTTTAATTTTCAAGCCCTTATCTCCTTTCATAAAATCTATGAATTGATGAAGTCCGCAAAAAATCTATGGATCGAAATGGCCGTTTTCTGAATGAGGGATGTTTCCATTTTAATCTATGTATCTTATGTGCTCTATTGTAAGAAACACGTTGAGCTCTTTTTGTGGATCAGTTTTAATATTTCATATTATTTGTATTGACTTGAATTATATAGCTTCAGATTGTTACCTGTATTTTATATATATATATATATATATATATATATATATATATATATATATATATATATATATATATATAATAAGCAAATGTAAATGGATATAGATCCGACAGAATAAAGAAAAATTTGGAAAAAAAAACAAAAAAATCCTTAAATGCATTTATGTTTTTTTTAAAATGAATGAAATATCGACGTCTGACGTTTCGGTTTAATAAACCTTCTTCAGGACAATATTCATTAAAATACAATTCAGTTCAATTTGACAAAGACGATGGACATAAAAAACAAATCTTATCCAAAACAGATAACTGAAAATTTTAAAATGATCAGCTTTCCGTTCAGCATGGTCACGTTGTCGTCACATGGGCAACGCTTTCAAAACGTATTCCTAAAAATTTTTGATTATTTTGAATGAAAAAGAAAATGAAAAGAAAAGATGTGTATGCTTGTCGAGCATTAATCTCGCTAAAAAAGGGGAAATATTAAAGAAACCAGGTCTAGTATTCACCGTGCGTGAAACATGTAGGTCCGTAAAATCTCGTGTTTTCGAACATAAACGAGATATTCGCCTCGGAAATTTTAACTATGCTTTAGTTGTACACACAACTAAAGCAGATCATAATTTCGATTTCGATTCCGTGAAGGTATTAAAATATTTTCAAAATAAAAATCTCAGGAGGATTTATGAAGCAGGTATAATATCCATCTCACGCACGGTGAATACTAGACCTGGTTTCTTTAATATTTCCCCTTTTTAGCGAGATTAATGCTCGACAAGCATACACATAAAAATTTTAGATCCTAATAGAATTCTTTTCATTTTCTTTTTCATTCAAAATAATCAAAAATTTTTAGGAATACGTTTTGAAAGCGTCGCCCATGTGACGTCAACGTGACCATGCTAAACGGAAAGCTGATCATTTTAAAATTTTCAGTTATCTGTTTTGGATAAGACTTTGTCAAATTGAACTGAATTGTATTTTAATGAATATTGTCCTGAAGAAGGTTTATTAAACCGAAACGTCAGATGTCGACATTTCATTCATTTTAAACAACATAATTGCATTTAAGGATTTTTGTTTGTTTTTTAAAAATTTTCTTCATATATATATATATATATATATATATATATATATATATATATATATATATAAATTTATATATATATATATATAGAACATATGTACGCATCAAGTGCTCAATGCCAGCCGCAATCTTCAGCTGAGTGTCAGGCTTCAACAAAGTTTCGGCCCAGTAACTCTCCAAACTGTGGACCAGCAATTGCTGGATGATGTTACGTTGCAACCAGTCTGTTAGTTGGACGCCACTCGATACGAATTTCTGTGTAATCCAGGAGCTTCCTTCCATCGCTTTCTTGCTACAGGCCTTTATTAACTTATTTGGTTTTTTGTTACCAGCAAGAATAGCTTTAAGGAAGCAACAGGAAATCCTCTACAGCAACCTCAACCGGCACCAGGGTGCAGCCGTATCCCCTCTCACGAACTTCAGCCACCAGTTCCTCACACCGAAATAGTTTTCTTTCATGAGTCTCTACAATTCCTGGTTCCCATGCCACTGTCAGTTCGCCAAGCAAAAGACAGTGACCTGCTCTTCTTTGGTTTGAAGTCCATCATACGCCACTCTACTAGCATTGCAAGTCTTTCTAGAACCAACTTTGCTACTTTCCTATCGTTTTCAGTTATTGTTAAATCATCCATAAATGCCCGGATTTTGTCCTCATTCTGCAGGAAGCAGTACTCTGCCTTCAGACCTCTCAGGATCACCTCCATCACAAACAGTACTCGAGAGATGGCCTATCCCATAGTAATTCCCATCTGCAGCTTTACATACCTTGTGGTGCACTTCATCTTTGAAAAATGCTACATGAATTCATTTAGATACATACCCAAACAATCTCTAAGTGTCTGCGGAACGTAGAAGAACTCCAGCGCCAGCTGTATCATGCAATGAGAACCTGAACTGTACGCATTAGAAAGATCCAGTCAGATGACGTGAATAATCTTCCTTACAGTTTATTATATATATATATATATATATATATATATATATATATATATATATATATATATATATATATATATATATATGATGAATTTATATTAATCTGACAATTTTTTCATCACTGTTAACGTTATTTTTGGTTAATATTATTAGAGTAGACAGCCGTTTATTTATTGAACAGTATATTTATTTATTTTTTGTTTTCCGAAATCTTATTAATGCAAAAAATATATTCTTTCCGGCAAGTTAGAGCGACTCGAGCCTAACGGTGGTCCAAGTCGCGCAAGTTTGAAATCTGCTGGAGAGCGCAAGTTTTTATTTAATAAGATTTCTCAAGCTTTCAGGCCGGTAGACAAAACATAGAATTTGTACCAAACGGGCGCCAAATATTTAGGTCTAACGGTAAGCATATTTAGAAATTACGTAAACAATATATTTTACGCACAACTGGACATTACTGAAGGAAAACGCGTAAAAAATTTTAAAATTGCCTGAAAGTTTTGTATTACACAAGCACGCGCACACACATACACATACAAACACACACACACACATCTTTCTCCCCCACTTAAACATACGGGCTGTGATCTGATCACGTGTTATCTTAGATCAGACATTCTTACATACATTGAAATATCCGAATGAATCTTTTGTCTCATATATTTGGCCCGTGGGGACATTTAACTGTCTGGTATAGAGGAAAAACTTATTTATTTCTTTTTTATCTCGATTAAATAACATGGTATTGAGATGCATGGCTGACGGCGATCAAAAGAGTTCGACCAGAGAGACACAAAATCAATTATATAAACGCGTAAAAGAAAAAAAACAAAAAGAACTCTCTGCAGACATAACACTTAACTTTTCACTTCAATATCCATAATACAAATTATATAAAGAATAAACTCATCTGCCTTTTTTTTTCATTTATTTTGTATCTTTGATTTCTTTAATGTCTCTTATTATTCCTCCTTTAAGATTTTTGTTGACATGTTGGCTTTCTTTTGTTATGAAATACTTTTTGCCATTGGGCAAAATTTGTTTGGAGGACGAAAATATATAAGAGAAAAAGAAAAGGCAAAAAGAATCTTCATTACAAGTTTTGAAATCTAACCTCCAGGATTATGATTTTCTTTTAATGTAATCAATATTTTATCAAAATCATTCACAGTACTTTATTTTCGATTCGTCTTTGATATCAATACAAGTTAAGTTTTACGAGCTTTTCTTGCAATTTGAACAAAATTTTATGAAATGAATATTACCCCTGGAAAATTATTGTTTGTTTCTCTCATCCAAAAAGTCCTGAGTTATTTTTTTTTAAATAATTTAATGACAGTAAATATTCTGTTGTTATTTAATTATTTATTTATTTATTCAAGTTATTTATTGATCAATCACATGAGACCAACAGCTCAAGTCCGAGATTCTTAAAATCCGGTTAATGTAAAGGCTGCTTTTTTTCAATAAATATAAGATACTTAATATAGGGTCATTTTCAAATGGTTATTATGAATCAATTGCGTGATACGTAGGAGAGAGAAGGTACTAGAAAAATTATAAGGACATGGAGAATAGATAGCAATCGACCACTGATTTGAAAATTGTATTGCTGTATTTCAGTAAGCACAAATGCGTTTGTTTGTTCAACTGAGAAGCTGTTGTAATCCGGTGATATTAAAAAATCCATCTCTCTGTGATTATGTATTTCACTCTGTTAACTATCGACCAATCTTACGGAAAACATCCCCATCTTCAATGGCACATTTCACCAAATATAAATCTCCGGGGCCACTCAAGATAGTGGGTAAGTTTTATTTGTGCGGTTAAGGACGACAGATAACGAGAGTCCATTTATTGCTTGTCTATTATTGTTTATCGCTATATCAACACCTATGGATTATTTAATGTTGAAATATAAATATTTTTTTTATACATTGTTTTGTAAGAGACGATAATAGTTTCAGTGATACCAGTATTACTGATTAACTTATATCTTGTAGGGAGAAGTGTGTTCATAGCTTTTCCAAGTAGATTTGCGCGTACGTGAATAAATAAAACCCAACTAGAATTTGAATTCGACTCTCCGATTAACAATTCAGAGGTATTCCCTAGTGTTCACCTATCTAGGTACTCACCAGTTTCGACGTTGCTTAACTATCGTGAGGAACCAATGTTTCAACGTGATGTGGCCGTATGCCTGACTTAAGTAGGTTATTGTAATGTTCCGAGAAAGACTCACGCAATAGTCTGTTCTATTCTAGCTGCCTGAATAGAATTACCTCCTTTAATTTAGAATAAGAAGACAATGAGAATGATTTTCATCTGTGGCCATAGTGTGTCCTAACCATGAATGTTTGAATTAATGGAAATAAAGAAAGAAGATCCTCTGAACATTGCTATGGAAGTAGCAGTAGATCCTTGAAACTATTTTCCCACAAGACATCGTAAATAATTCATTCTTATTTATTATTTACGATTCTGTCAAATCATTATGCGTATCCAGTCATACGATTGTACGCGTTTAACTCTCTAATCCAAGGTTCCACGTCGATTTTATCCTCGAAGAATATTTGAAACAGTTTTCATGTCTCAGGGAATCCCTACCTAAAAAAATATCTATCGCATTTATAATTGATTAAAATAACCAAGTAATTTTTATCATCATGCTGTACGTGTATAGCTAAATTATGAATATGAATTTAAACAAAAATTGCTGAAAAATACATTAGCCTTAATTTTTATCGCTCGACTCCTAGCATCCACTTAAGGAACTTCATACTTCCGGGGAATAACTGTTATAGAAACACATTTAAGTCTAATCTAAAAATAATTTAATCATTTTATTTGCAGTTGGCAGACATGATGGCTATTCCTAAAAAATGAATTGTAATTTAAAATTTAAGCGCTTAGAAGCATTATGTAGTTGGAGACTACGCTCTTGGGAGTGACGAGGTGACGTTATTCTGAAAAAGTCTGTCATATCTCCTTTATACTTATGCCTATGACCAGGCGTCCTGTTTGAACGCTAACAGTCGGACTATGAAACTCTGGTTCCAATCTTACCATGGTCGATTTGACGTTTTGATAATTTTGGCATGGGGAAAATGCCAGAAAACCATATCAAGGGTTGCGTCATGCTTTGTGAACGAAAATGAATTAACGAAACTGTTTGTAAGCCGCCGGTGGTTTTGCTAACATGAATTTACAAGTCATCGTGACTGAGGAATTGAACGTCCGAGTCCTGTTTAAACTGTGGATCACACCAGATTATACACTCTCTCCCCAAAAAAGTGTACCTAAGGTCATTTCAGCAGAGCTGCAAGAGAAATCCCAGTTTAAGCGCTGCTTCAGCCACAGGGATTGTCTAGCTACACGAGCATAATAGGATACGAGCGGTTTGCTACGAAATAATCAGGTTTGAAAACTTTTGCGGTGGCTGATGAAAAATTGGTAGATAATTGGATATTTTACTGTATTTTAGGAAAATAGAAACAGTGGTCCTATGTGAGAGTGTTTTGAGAAAGACGTGTTCGTTAAATGACAAAGTTATGCGTGATATTCACGATTCAATACTGGTAAATAGTCAATTGATTATTCAGTGCTCTGTCTTAGTATTCAGGGCAATGACACTTAAAAGAAGATATGAATAAAAAGAAACTTATGTCAAAATGTGTACCTGATATGTTTACAAAGGTACACACACGAATGCCCCCCGATATATATATATATATATATATATATATATATATATATATATATATATATATTCAAAAATGTTTGAAGCTACTCCAAGAATTAGCATCGGATATTCTTTACAGAAAAGTAAAAGAAATAAAAATAAAATAGAATGGAATCAATTATCATACTTATAATTCATGAAACTTTTGCTACGAATGCCAAAACTTTGTGCTTCACTAATCGAAGTTAGAGGAGGATATTATGTTGAGAGCAAAATTTAATCATAAAATCTGTTTTTTCTTTTGTGATAATAAACTTTCTAATAAATATAATGTCTGACTTTTTAAGCATGTATAATACTTTTGACTTATTTAAATTACATAACTACATTTTTGGAGAATTTAAAACATTAACAGCGGTTCATTCAAAATTTTTGAACTGTAGTATATATATATATATATATATATATATATATATATATATATATATATATATATATATATATATATATAGTCAGTGTAGATATGGGGATCAACACTTTCAATTTTCTTTGATATTTACTTGCTCTGAAGATCCCATTTAAGTTAACTTGCAGTGCTGTTTCCTATTTGCTCAGAAGCTCTATCTAATAAATTTTATAAGGCTGTGCTATAAGGCTTTCACTGATCACCGAAAGGAAATTCCAACGATGCGATTTTGAACTTAAACTTAATATGTAAACTGATTTTCTCAAAAAAGTTAACAATTTGGAAAAAATATTTTGACTTTTATTCATCATACGAAATGCCAATTTTCCATCTGAGTGCAACTTGATGGTTTCAAAATCGAAATGGCCTAATGACATGTAGAATGATTGTCTTTCTCAATGCCACGCATATTTGTATGAGGAATACGTTTCATAACATTTTATTGGTTTCATGTCGTTCTCACTTGTTCACACATGCTTTCTTATAACGACATGCATAACTTTTGTTGATAACTTTATAATTAATTTAAAACCATTGGGGATTTTCACTAAAGAACATCATACTGTGATGATACAATTCTGCACATTACTGTACATGCTGTGAGGGCATCCAAGGTCGGCAATATGCGAATACACCGGCGGTTGTTATGTTCCGCATATTCGTCTCGATTGTGGTCGTGAACAAATAAATAATGACAAATGTTCTTGGATCGAGAAGTAGCAAAAAAAAAAGGTAAAAAAAAACTGCGATTTCTCACTTAATTCTGCAACGAGGCGGCGAACTATCTGACTAAGTTCCGGCCACGGCAAAACAGGCCACTACACTCTCACTGTCTGGCTGTTTCACTGATAGTCCTTTCACTCATTTTCCAATTCATTATATGGACACTAATTGGCGGTTTCACTACCTCGTTCCGTCTTCTCGTGTTCCACCAACAGGAAAGTGAGGACACACAGACAGGTTTTGGGTGGTCAGTTTCTAAAATGATCTTATTTTTATGGCTATCTAATAACACTAACAAAACGAGTTAATGGTTGGCTGGAGACAAGATACCTGAAAAGTATTGGTCTTTAAAGTTAATCAAAAATGTGCTGGCGGCATGATTCCTGAGAAAACCTGGTCATTAAATTGACTTCAAAGAAAAAAAAAACAATCTACATATTTATCTCCTAGGGATTAATAAGAAATCGTATTATTAAAATACATGTAAACTTCATTCGGTGTAGAAACAGTAACCCATAATATTTCTTCCTCGGGAGAAGAAATTTATTTTAAAAATATTTTTGAATACACAAATAAATAAATTAGAAAAAATCGCCACACAGTCGCGTGTGATAATCACACTTGTCATTATTAATAATATTATAACATATCGCCATTTTGTAAATAAAAATAATGTTTTTCCTAAATAGAAAAAAATCCTCATTTCTAAGACAGACGCTAACAAGTATGATCATATGTGGTGAAGGTGGCTTCGGTCCTTTCAATAAAAATTTAACCTGAATTTTTATTAATGTGAACAGCATTAGAATGAATCATATCTTATGCGCACGAAGAGATGCCCAGACGTGGTGTAAAATAAAAGAGAATAATTAAGGATTACGAGGAAAAAAGTTCGTAATAAACAGCCATACAGATTTTGGAAAATGTGTCTTTATTTCTAAAATAGGATATATTTGACCCGGTTCATTGATTGTTAAAAATTCCGCAGGAATAAAAAATAGGATGTGGCGGGGGTCTTTTCATTCGTCCGTGAATTGAATAATCAGCAACTAGTGAATGAATTCCTGGTAGAAAATAGGAAACCTCATTCCGTAATTTCTCAGAGAGGATTTTCGCTTGATAACGAGCAGACGGGGGTCAGAGATTTTCTCTCATTCACTCACTGTACACTCTACGTTATTAACAAGCAGTCTGTAACATTTCTCCGGTGGAGACACTAAAACTTGATGACTAAAACACATTACATTGTGTCATTTATTATTATAATTATTTCAGTTGGCGAAAAGATTCCGTTTGCTGAGGTATTAGTCTGAAGATAGCTGACATGACATATATATATATATATATATATATATATATATATATATATGTGTATATATATATATATATATATATATATATATATATATATATATATAATTTAATTAATTCATCGAGTCTGATAGAACCTCAACAGAACGCAGAAAGCACTGGACGGCCGTTTGGGACTCGTCAGCAGTACGCATCCACTACCGAGAATTAAAACCCTGACATTTAGGTTGTCAAGCAAACACCATAACAACTGTTCCACTGGGCCTCCGTGACGAAGAGATTGCAAATTGCAAATCAGACTCAACATAGCGCCGCTCGCTCACATATTCCGTGGTGGAACCATACTGCGTTCTCTGGAGCCACGACTACTCTCACCAAGCCGCTCACACTGGAGCATTAGAAGCCGGTTCAAGCGATGATAAACACAGATAGTAATTATTAGGAGGATTTGATAATTATATTTAATTAATTCATCGAGTCTGATGGAACCTCAACAGAATGCAGAAAGCAGTGGACGGCTGTTTCGTCCTATATTTGGGACTCATCAGCAGTGCGCATCCACTACCGAGAATTGAAACCCTGACAGTTAGGTTGTCAAGCAAACATTATGTATATATATATATATATATATATATATATATATATATGTGTGTGTGTGTGTGTGTGTGTGTGTGTGTGTGTAAACAGTGTGCTATGGGAAAATTGTCACCAAATTATATATTTACTTTTTCACATTGCGTTTTATATTTTTGAATTTGCAGACTGTACAATATAGTAGGGTCAGTTGGGAACCGTCTGTGAGAAAAAGATCACTATTGCGCATTTCACTCCACCATAAATCTAGAAATGCCGTGTTTTACTGCTTGGCATTCGCGACGGAAGCTCCGATTCATTATTCATTGGATCCACTTGGCAAAGGCATGAATCCTTCTCTTCCATCAGTTATGGGTGAATAGAAAGACAAACTTAGCTCTATAGCCTTGGCTGGCAACCGGTATAGGAGAATGAAAACTCTGAATTCAAGCTAGTCTGGAGATATTCGGGTTCCATCAGGTTGTCTTCCCATTACACACCAATTGTAATATGGCTGCAGTATATGTGGATTTACTGAACTGGTTATCGTGTTCTTTTTTGTAAAAGAGGGTGGATGGGGAGTTATCTAAATTTATTTTCCCATCAATAAAATCGCTACTAAATGTTTTTCCTATTCTGAGATTCAGTTTAATCTGATATACAGAATGCGATGAGAAAATTGTTGCCATTTTATATTTTTAATTTCGCGCATGCGCTTTGTTTTTGATTTTGTCGACTGCACAGTATAGTAGAGTCAGTTGAGTACCATCTGTGAGAGAAAGAGCACAATGACGCATTTCACTCTGCCAGAAATTTGAAAACGGTATCGATCAAGAGGATGGATGCTGGAAGACCTTATATCAGGCAACAGGATGCTGCATCATACCACACAAGCAGGAGAAACCAGCCATGGCTGTCTGACAGTTTCTTTGATAACATCACCCCTAACATCTGACCATCTAATTCTCCAGATTGCACTCTACTAGATTAGTATATGCGAGACACAGTTCAGCGAAAGACCAAAAAGTTCCTTGTAACACCAAAGATGAGCTGAAGGCAATGATTATGGAAGTATTCATCATCTTAAACAAGGAGACTGTCTAGAAGATACTCAGGTGATTGAGAAGTCATCTAGAGGCCGAAGTTGAAGCCAATGAAGATTTTATTGAATGAATTTACACTTTTGGATTTGTGTAATTTCCGTAAATATGTCTGTTAAAATGAGATGTCAGTACTATTTTCATTTTCGTGTAATTTAGACGCTAATTTAACTATTGCACCGTGTACATTGTATCGACTTTTAAAAACTTATTCGCCGTCCATTTTATGATTCTTGTGTGGACTTAGAAGATGGAAGCCAGAGTATGAAAACTGGTACCATAATTGAAGGCTTGAATGATCTTTTCCTCTCTCCATTGCTCAGTGGGGAAAAGAGTATGGCTGACAAAACGAATTTAACCTGTTTTATTTCCATCAGGAATTCTTACGACAATGTGTCAAGATGGCTAAACGTCTTATCTGAAAATCTGGTAAAAAGAAACTCAAATGGATAGTGTCTTTTTACATATTAAACATTTTGTATGATGTATAATTATACTGTAATACGATTTGTACAATTTCACTGTTACACCCGGTTATATATATATATATATATATATATATATATATATATATATATATATATATATATATTCATTCATTTTTATTCTTATATACGAAAGAAGGTCAAAAGTTCTCCGCACATAAGTTATGGCGAAATTGCCGATAACTTTTGAATTACCTACGTATATATTTTTCTTTCCTCTTAGATATTTGTATTTGTTTATTTATGTAAAACTCTTTTGTAATTTCTCTTGCTTTCTAGTGTTTGGCTTACCTAACTTTTTATATATTTAAAAAAATCGTTAATTTTTCGGGAACATCTAAAACCCGTAATATATATATGTATAATGTTTATATGCATAAGTTATATATGTTCCAAAGATTGTCATAGCAAGGGTGATAACTGGGACATGACCTTACTGTCTATAAAATGTTTCTGTCGCATGCGTCTCAAAAAAACCCTGACAACTATGTCCAACTACAAGCTGGATAATGGGCGAAAGTGAACAACTGGCGCCTCATAACCAGCTGCGTCAATTAGATAGAGCTCGACCGTCCAGGAAGACAATCCATCTAGGCGATTAGTACTATATTCTTTCTTTCTCTCTCCCTCCCTCCCCCCTCTCTCTCTCTATCTATCTATCTATCTATCTATCCATCTATCCTATCTATCTATCTATCCATCTATCTATCCATCTATCTATATATATATATATATATATATATATATATATATATATATATATATATATATATGATAATTATTAATACTTATTTATATAAGTTACATTCTCCTTTGAAGTACATCTAACATAGTTTTCGGTGTATATATTTCAAAATTCTATGAAATCTACTGAGACTAAACGTGGACGAATAGAATCAATGTATAAAACAGTATCCCGTCTTTTTGTCCGTCACCAATTTGCTACTGAGACTTGTCGGATTCCCTCATCTCAGGAAAAAGAAATATATTCTTCGATAGTATTCAAATTAAGTTGCTCGAAAGTAAAATAAAATAAATCAGGAAAAAGGTTTAGGGGATTATTTTATAGATTATTTTTCATTTGTATTTCCTTCTACACACGACACTGAATCGAAAGAAACATATTTTATAATTTTAAGATCCGGGTCTCAAATCGAATCATTATGTCATTGATAACCGCTTACTACTTTGAAATGGCAATTACTGTTTTGATTTGGGGAATAGAAAAGCATCATTAGTACACACGTATCAATACCGTGAGAACAGTTTCAAACTGGAAATTTTTATGTAAAAAAAACAAAAAAACAATTTAGACGTATCTCTTTAAGCAATTCTTATTTTTTATGTACTCTGTCCCTTCAGGACGTGATGGCCTGGGAACTATAGCAATTCAGAGTGGGATCCAATTTCCCGATCAGAATCCATGATGCAGGATGTAGTTTATCGTCATACCTAGGATGTAATAAATTTTGTTTTTTTGTTATATCTTCTAAAATTTGTTCCGCCACTAATTTATTTAGACTCGCTTGGTAGGTAGTGCGTTGTTTACCTGTCTCACGTCCTTTCAATGTGTCCTGTGCGTATCAAATTTTCCAAGCTCCCTTTCCTCATTATATACCCTAGAATTTTCAATTATTCCTGATTTAAATTTTTGTTTCCATTTTCTCTAAAACTTTGTTGTTCCTCACATTTTCGGTCTATAGTATCCTAAACACCCTTTTTTAGAACCCCATTTCTCTTGATTCAAGTGTCTTCTACTTGCTCTAAATATGCTACGCATGACTGAATCCCTCTCTACTTTTAACTCAGATATGGGTAATTACTTGGTCAAGTGTTCAGCTGTGCAGTGACCCTACGACCACATTCTGTCTTTTCCTAATTCTAATTAAAAATATCTTTTGTGTTTCGATTTTCTTTAACACTTTGCCACTGCTCACGTGTTTGGTATTCTTCGTCTGCTATTCTCAGCATCCTTCGGTAGAGCTAAATTTCTGTTGGTTCTAGTACTTTCTTCATTTGTGATGAGATCGTATAGCATTTACTATCGGAGGACGGATATTAATAACATTTCAGCACACTTTTCTTTGTTAGTTATCGATTTGAGAGTGCATTTATTTCTGTAAGAGGATATCGATTTCAGTAGCAGTTTCTTAAATGTGAAAAATCAATATTTTTAGATTTTGACAAATGTCGTTGTTTAGGAACGCTAATCTCCAAAAATTGTTAAAAAATTAATTCTCGTTTTTTTTCTTTTTTTTGTGGGGGGGTATTTCGTTCCTCACTTTTTTTCTGAATTTTATTACATTCGGTTTCAACTTTTTCGTTGCTAAATCAACTCGCGCGAAATCGGAATAAATTTGAACAAGGCGAAACTGGAATCAAACATCTTCTAACTCGTTAATAATTTGGCATCACTTGCTTTTTAGGATCTTTTGCCATAATTCCAGACTGTATTCTTATGCCTATTACAAATACACTATCTGTTGACGGTAGGTTGGCAAGTTTAAAATTAATGAACTCATCAGAATTGTAGTGAACGGAAGCAAAAAGAAAGGAAAATAGAACACATAGTTAAAAGGACAGCTCAAGGCGTGAGCTACTTAATGGATCAGTCAGAAACAAGCAGGTAAATATATTCAACTATTTGGGTAGTGTAGAAACAGTCAACAAAAAAAATAGACACATTAATGGAAAGATGCATAGGAATAAAGAAAGATGCCTTTCAGAATCTAAACATAGGGATAAAAAATGTCATTTTAATTAAAGAAGACTACTGAACATCTAATCTCCTCTGTAGCCGATAACGTTGGACAATGTTATCAACAAAGATATACCAGACGGAAATAAAGTAAGTTCCGTATATTTAAATGATGTCATATTTGTTATCAGCGTCTGAAGACAGAATCGGTGAAAGTTTTTCGAATTCAGTGTGCATAGTGGAATTATACATTATGCAAAGAGACAAATCTAATTCTTTCACTAGACAAAAATCTTGATAAACATCTCGTCACTAGCGTACCACAGAAGTAGAACGAGAAAAGTGTATGTCCGTATTATATTAATGAGTAAGTTTTTTAATGGCAAAGTATCAACGATTGGGGGTGTCCCATTTTGAACAGAGAGGAGATATAACACTAGAAGTAGCAACCTAACGAACAAATAGCAAACACATATCGGAAATGTTGTGTAGGATTTTATTTTCTTATCCTGAGATCCCCAAATGAAATATCACCATTATTTACGTCATTTACAGTCGGAATAATGACCTCACGTTTCCTGTATATCGACCGTTGTTCTCTCCTGTCTTCTTCAGGAGCTTATATGGGGAGGGGGTGTCACGTGGTTTAAACATTGGGGCCGGTATTGATTCGGTAAATTCTACATGATAAGAGTTAATTAACTATATTTATTTAAAGAAAAAAAACTGCTTTAAGAAAAATATTTTATAAATAACAACCGACAGCAATACTAACTGTTCGATCACTGAATTCAATAATGTCTCATGTTTCCTGTATAAAAACCATTACTATTACACCAATGACCAGTTAATCCTCATATTCCTTAAGAGGCTTTCACGCGTGAGAGCAAAGTAGCAGATTATTAACGCTTGCTGCCGAAGGTGTGCTGTATTTCATATTTTAATTTATAACAGTTCAGTGTTTAAGAAAAATAGAATATTGAAGCATCCTACTGGAAACATGAGAATGAAATTTTTTTTTTATTATTAGATTTATGTGTTTATTTTATAATCTAGCGCAAACCATTGTTGCTTGAATTTTATCAGTCGTTTTTATCCGTGTTTATGACGTACTTAGGCGATTTCGATTCAATCTGCATTAGAAACACACGCGTCTTGTATGCAAATCGACAACTGATTAAGCAGTCGTCGTCGGCTTTATCTTGTATCCATGAATTTAGCTTTTTTTTTTCTGATAGTTTCCTTTATGACGATGCTGTTGATGCCTACGTTTGCCACTAGCGTACATATTCGGGATTAGAAGCTTCCAGTTTCACCCAAACCTTCTCCCGTCATCCATTCCCTATCGCCGTTTGGCTTCTACAATATTTGGTTAAAGGTGAAACAAATTCAAAGTAGAAAAAAGGGTCACTAGCATGAATTCGTTTATGGTGGACATCAAATTGCCAGGAAGTGACCCTTGATTTCATTGCCTTCCTCTGCGGCATATCTAGAATGAATTCAGTTATGAAACTGCAAAGGACCCCACTAAATCTCTTATATTTTCGAGAGGTGCCTTCTGTAGCATGTCTGCAATTTTTAACTTCCGATTCTTTCAAGACACAAAAACGTCGCAAGTATCTTGAAACTGTTCAAACAACCCACAGTCTTTAGTTCTACCAGATCAGACATTTATAGATATGACACGTCATGTCAGCAACCACAGGGTCGAATCATGTTCATTCCCTTTGTATTTTATTGATAAGAAAGAAGTTCAATTCGAACAACAACCCCTTATATTGTGGAAGATTCCTGAAAGGATTCCTCCCGTATGACTAAAATCTTAACCTTCAACCATTATCTACATACAACAAGCTAATTCCTCTATCTAGAGGGGCTCTTCGGGGCATGTATTGGGTTAACTATTGTGTGAAATTATTCTCGAGGAAATTCATTTCTTTCTTTGTTTTTTACTGCTTATCAAAATTTTCCAGGTTATTTAAAGCCAGGAAATATTTTTAGATTGTACTAGATAATAATAATGATTTACTGATAAAAGATTTTACTAATTAAACCATATCTGGAGGAAGAAGAACAGGACTCATTCCTTCCCAGCACGTTCCATTCGGATTTCACAGTAGCGTGCGTCGTACACTTAATATGCGAATTTCGTGCCTACCATACTTAGAGCAAAGATACATTTAGAAACTAGATGTTTTGGTGTAAATGGATTTAGAGAGGACTCCATTCAGTAAACCAGCATCCATCATCCCCGCTAAATTCGGACGTGCAAGACGTAAAAAAAGATCTCCAAAAAACACTTGGATCTAGTACACATAAAATGAAGGAGATGAAGACGCAGCTCCTTAGAAACAATAGGAAGAATCCACAAACAAGTTCGATAGAAGATTTGCGCCAATATACATGAGCATTTGGGAGTCAAAAGGACCGCATCTTAATACAGTGTTGATGTAATCAATATTTCCGTCTGATGATGAACTGATTTGTCGTTTTACGATTTGTCAAACATTTGTGGGTTTTTTAAAGGCGAAACATGCTTTTTTACGAGCGCATCTTGCATTAAAAATTTCTTAAGAATAACAATAACTTTTCAAGATACATGTCTTACTATTTAACGCATAGCTGTGGGTGAGATGTACTTAACCATTTGGCCAAGATTATTTACGTGTAAATGTGAGGCTAATTCATCAAACCACTTTTGATAAAATACTGTGAATTTCAAGATTACCAACAATAAGACATGTTTTAGTACAACTCCAATAATGTTGAATATGACGATTATCGTAACCACTTCCGGTCCCACTACAGGGAAGAAAATGGATCAAGTGACAATTTGAATAAAGTAGTTGTTGAGTTTATCAAGTCTAGTTTTGTCTTCTTATTGATTTTTTTTTTCAGCGGCCAGATATATACAATTTATATTTCCACCCTAAGCCCAGCGGAACAGTAAACAAATTAATAATAAACAAATATGTTGTAATAAAGACATTTTATAAAATAATTTAAGTGCAATTACAAAAAAGGGAAGGGAAGTTTCTTATTTTGTTTGTAGTGTAGAAGTTATTTCATTGAAAAGCAGGTTTTCGATTCATTAAGCAGTGAGTATTCTAATCCTGACTGGCTGGTTTAAAACAAGATGCCATTTGTATAGCCGACTGTCTGTGTGTAGGTGGTCTATGAGGGGGGTTGTTTGATTCTATGGGCTGCTGCTGCGTATGAACTGTGATGCCTTCAAAAAATGATAGGATTAATATGTCTTCTATTCAATAATATTTTACATTATTAAATTATAAATAATCTCCTTTTAAATTTAACCATCCAGACTGGAAATCGAACACGGTTCTCCAATTTCTCATTGCGAGACGTTATACATAACAACAACGGCACATGTAACTGATTATGAAAATAAACAACGAAGAATTAAGAACGACAACGACACACATTTATAGTTATTTGAGTGTTGTGCCTATTTGTAGAAGTTACGTTTTTTGATAAGCGTTTCAAGGATATTCTAAAGAATAACTGAATTTAATTCAATCGTGTTTTGTTTTAAAAATGACAATTATATTTCGTGCCAAAAATTGAAAAGACATTGGAGTTGGTTGTCACGCGTTTCGATTTAATTCACGGTTGTTCTTCTTCCCTTTTTATTTTTTTGTTTTTGCAAGCAAAAGTGCAAATGAACTGAAAACAGAATGATTATAGAATATACAAAAAGAACATGAAATAACAAGCATGTGGAACAGAAACTGCTGTGAAGGGAACTCGGAATTGAAAGAACGTTAATTGGCGAGATTTCAATGAACTGCAAGTGGGCATATTTACCAGGGGAAAGATCCCGATCGGATTGTTGTGTGTGTGTGTGTGTGTGTGTGTGTGTGTGTGTGTGTGTGTGTGTGTGTGTGTGTGTGTGTGTGTGTGTGTGTGTGACTTTTTATCAGTAGCATCGTGATTTGAAGATGGAGGATAAAAGAATCTGGCTACTGGAGGTGAAATCAAATTGTCAATAGTCGAATTGCGCTGATTGTTCTGATACATGTTGTAATAAATTAATATGTAAACGGATGTCAAAACGATAGGAAGGAAGGGAAGCAGTCAAGCAGGCAGACATAAAGAACCCCAACAATAAATAAATATAAATAATGTAATTATTAAATGAAATTTATATAAAAATTCTGCTTGTCTCTACCTTTGTCAGTTAGTTTATTAGTTCGCCCGACCGTTACGTTCTGCCAATATCTCATAAATATTGCACTGTTCGATTTTGATCGCTTGAAAAGAGAGTAAAATACGGTACTTGGTTTCAGTGAGGAAATGAAAGAAGGAGATACGGGAAGATAGAAGTGTTTAATAACTCCTCCAATAACTCATAAACAATGGTCTATTGCGTTTTGATCACATGACAAAAAGAAAAAGGAAATTTCTTGCTCTCAGTGAAAGAAACAAAGAAAGAAAGACAAACAGAAAGACAGACAGAATGGAAGTTAGTTTAACGTCTCCAGTCGATACCTCATAAATAATAAACGTTTGCGTTTTGGTCGCGTGGAAAGATGGGGAAAGAAGTTACTTGGTTTCAATGACAAAATAAATGAAAGAAAAAAGAAGAGAAGATAGAAAAAGTTTAAATCTTTTCATTTATACTCACTTTTTAAAAATAAAGACCAGTATTCATATTTATGATTGTTAATGAAATATATTGC
Source organism: Acanthosepion pharaonis (assembly GCA_903632075.3). Lineage (NCBI taxonomy): Eukaryota > Metazoa > Mollusca > Cephalopoda > Sepiida > Sepiidae > Acanthosepion > Acanthosepion pharaonis. The sequence continues at coordinate 578,412 of CAHIKZ030001368.1, read as the reverse complement.
TAAAGTTTTTATGCTAAAAAGAATTAACGGTGTGATAGGGGAATTTCTACGGATATTTTTGTCATAGAACTCCCGATAAGCTTATTGAGTAATTTACTTAAGAATTAAGGTACATCGGTAAATTAAGATAGAAAAACCGTGACGTTTTCACGGGCCTTTCTAGCTATTATTGTCTCTCGTAACTTATAGCATACATTCTACTAATCTTTTCCCTTTTTACTCAGATTTTTAATTCTTTCCATCCTCTTGCAAAAATCCTCAGTTTTAATTAATCGACACCTTCAAGTATAATGGAAACGTATGTCACATTGGCGTTTCAAAATTTTTCTGTTCATTCACGAGTTGAAAATGGTGTTCAGTTCAACTTACTGAAACAAATAAAACCTATTATCTGCGAAATTCTACAGTTCTAAATTCTTTTCAAGAATGTTACATTAGATCGAAACATTGTCTGAATATTTTTAGCTTTTTAACTGATTAATAAACTTTATAGTTTTTTATTTTATATTTCCTTCCCTTGATTACGAATAGAATGTTATTTTACATAGCCTTCTGTGCCAAATACAGACATAATTGTTTTCTTCTTTTCATTTTGCCCCGAAACGATGCTTAGGATATGCATAAGCTGTTCAGAAATATGCAAACTATCAGCGTGCTCTTACTCAGATGAATAGCTAAAAAAAAAGCAAATATATTCGAGTTAAAATAAAATCTGTAGATAAGACGATCCTTCTTCGAAATGTGTGGGTGGGCAGTTGACAAAACGTTCCGATGATAGAGCAAATAGGACGAAATTCCAAATTACGAAATAGCTTACGACTGAACGTTTCTTTGCCCCCAGAGGATTTTTAACAATACAACGTTGACATGTTTTCAAATTTAATTATCGTATATTCCTCTAGCAAAGGAGAGAATTGTGAAAGCAAAACATAAAAATTAACGCCTGGCAGTATGACTAGCTTTTGTTAAATTTAATTCATACTTAAAAAATCTTTTGTAGTTTAATTCATTAAACACGGTTGTATTGTACAAGGCACACCAAATTCACATGTTTAGTCCATGGTATTTACCGCATCCGTCAGTAGAACCATATTTCTGTCAATTTGAATCTCTTCTTTAATGATGAGGTAATTTGAAGAATCGGGGACGGGACTAGACTTCTAAAAACTGCAATACACCAAAGTGCTCTTCTTAGTCTAGTAAATCTCTCATCTGTCGTTACGTTGATGTTTATATTTATTGGCAGACAATAAATTGATAATGGAAAAGAGCCAGGGGAAGAATCGAAACTGAAACTTTGAAGCAAAAGAAAGAGAATAAGATATTGCGGCGTATAAGGAAAGAGAGAGTGCGTGAGAGAAAGAGAGAGAGAGACATTTGCAAATTACTACAAGTAAAACAAGAAGTTCAAAGCAAACAGAGAGAATGAGACGAAATGTAATAGAACCTCCGCCGGAGAATTTCCTTTGAACTTCAAAGAATCGGCGGAATTTCTTACAACATGAAGAAGACAGAAGTGGTATGGGTATGTCATTTGGCGAATGAACAAGACCACAAGAAGAATTGAAGTATCGGATGATGGTAAATCTACTCGAATAAATTTCGATTTGCAACTCATTTTTATTTTGGGTAATTTTTATCTCATCATCATATATTATGTAATTACTTGCGGCGTCTACTCATCATGGAATTTGGTCTTCGCTGAGTAGCCTAACTCCATTGTCATAGAAAAACGATGACAATACAAGGCGGACTCTTTCACATTTCGTAATCTATCTATCTATCTATCTATCTATCTATCTATCTATCTATCTATCTATCTATCTATCGAATGATGGTCTCAAGAATTATATAGTGGGGTGCATGGACGCAGAAACAAGACGGAATCATTCACAGATGACGTGAAATGCCGAATCTAATCCGAATAAGATCTTGGAGTAGCCTAACTCCATTGTCATAGAAAAACGATGACAATACAAGGCGGACTCTTTCACATTTCGTAATCTATCTATCTATCTATCTATCTATCTATCTATCTATCTATCTATCTATCTATCTATCTATCTATCGAATGATGGTCTCAAGAATTATATAGTGGGGTGCATGGACGCCGAAACAAGACGGAATCATTCACAGATGATGTGAAATGCCGAATCTAATTCGAATAAGATCTTGGAATCCTGCTGTTAAAGTAAACACAGGAATTTAACTATCTACAAATACGGAAATATAGCGGAAAATGAAGACAGACTCAAAAAGTGGAAGTTGAATTCCCAAGCTGAGCAAAGTATAAAGAACCAGTAAAAATCTCGATTAAAAGAAAGACTTGTGTGCTCAACTGTTATTAAATATTACTACTTTTATACGGCAGTGAATGCTGGACAATCCCTCACAGGCGAGGTAGAGAAGTGCAGCATCGGAGATGTTTTTCCATCGAAGAATACTGTGAACCCATGGACGGAACATATGAGCAACGAAGAAATTTGAAGCTAAAACAGTAAAGAGAGTCACGTAATGGCCGGTGTGTGACGTCAGGGGCTGGCGTGACAAAGGCCAGTTGCAATGAAGATCCTGGAGAAGAAGTACGTTTCTAGACCACATTCATAGGTCGTCTAGGGTAAAAGGAATTACATGGCTTCACCAGTTTCATGGAGAAATCGCGTAACTTCAGTTTTCGCGTCTGGAAATATTTAATGTAAATTTCCCGCTTTTTTACACACTATTATTGCATAGATGTTATAATTTCTCTGCCTGAGACAAGTCTCTATATGTATGTATAATTTCATATACGACGTAGTATTATAAAGCTCTCTGAGAGAACATTGCATGTTTTTCATTCTTTTCCATTCAGCTCTTCCATTCCCTTCGTTAAGTCATTTTTGACTAAAGTGCGTACAGTAATAGAAGTGACAAAGGAATAACCTTTCTTTTGCGAGCACAAAGGTTAAATGTATATCAGCTTATTTATATCATATTCGCTTTCTTATTGTTCTAAAATAAATAAATTTTCTAATTGTTCTAAAATAAATATTTAATTATTATAATGTATTAAACTTTAATAAAATATTTATTTAAGATAATTTTATATTCGATATTTCAATTATAACATCGTAAAATAAAGGTTGTTATTTTTTTTTTATTTCGTGCAAGAAGCCCTTCATTAAGATTGCTAGAGTTTGGTTATTTCATCAGATAGTGGGGAGTGGGACAGGACAAGAACTTTTTAGTACTTGCTGCTGTAACCCGTCCCTCTTTCTCTCTCTCTCATTCTTTTTTGCTTAAATACCTTCGCTTCCTTGGAAATTTTTTTTCTTTAATAATAATAACAATGATAATAATAATAATGATGATAATTTGGTTATATTAAAACTACATTGTCGTGTCGATTAACTTGCTATTTAGCAAGTAATAACTTAGTTTACATATCGACAAGTAGAACAGCAAAAAAAAAATCAGAAATCCAAAACATTTACCAATAACTCAAAAGTACATTATCGCATAAAACATAAGAAGCACCTATAACTATTAGAAAGATTAAGTTTTGAAAACGAACAAACAAATAATTGGTAATAGATGAATGTGACATATTAAAAAAAAACAGTATACATACCTATATTCAAAACATTATCATCACACTCTATTTGATAAAGCCTTATGAAATCGGAAGCCATTCGAATTTTTGAATTTAATTTGACCACAAAAACATTTCGCTTTTAAACTTGCCTTCATAAAGTAGGGTTGACGAAACTTGCCTTCATAAAGTAGGATTGACGAAACGCGTCGACAATAACTAAGAAATATTTCCCAATTGTCTCTTTTTACCCAGTTTGTCTTTTCTTCAGAAAATATTCTGAAAAATTTATATAACTGTAAATATTAAAAAAAAATATTTGCTTACTTTCGGACTAATGTACTCATATTTTAAAACCTTTCGGCTATTGTAACCTCTTCTTCAGATAAACTTAGGTGAATTTCTAAATGTCTCCTTTATTTAATCTCTGGAGAGAGATTTGTTTATGAGTTCAATCGCAGAGACTATTAGTACAGAGTCTTGTAAAAACTAAATACAAGACGGGATTCCCTTAGAGCTGGAAAGCGGAACGGGAACAAGTAATCGTGTATTTTACATTTTATAGATACATAAGACCAGATACCAACAGTTGAAATAGATGAAATAGCATCAATAAAGATGAAGACCAGAGTACGCAACAGTTGAAAGGATGAAATAGCATCAATAAAGATGAAGACCAGAGTACGCAACAGTTGAAAGGATGAAATAGCATCAATAAAGATGAAGACCAGAGTACGCAACAGTTGAAAGGATGAAATAGCATCAATAAAGATGAAGACCAGAGTACGCAACAGTTGAAAGGATGAAATAGCATCAATAAAGATGAAGACCAGAGTACGCAACAGTTGAAAGGATGAAATAGCATCAATAAAGATGAAGACCAGAGTACGCAACAGTTGAAAGGATGAAATAGCATCAATAAAGATGAAGACCAGAGTACGCAACAGTTGAAAGGATGAAATAGCATCAATAAAGATGAAGACAAGAGCCTCAATGTAAATAATGTGACATTCAACTTTCTTCAGTTAGTGACTTATTCATTTAGTTGTCAAATGCATACGTTTGTTGCAAAATTAAGAAAAAGAAACCAAAAGAACAGATGAGAAAGCAAAAACAAAAAGACTATATTTTGGTTTCACCTAGTCAAGTAACACTTTTTTTCAAAAATAAACAATTTAAAATATGTATAATTGATGAGCATCTCACCATGTCTATACAACAAATGTTACTAAATATTCTGCCCCTAATTGATGGAAACACAGAGACTCTAACCATTTGAACTCTGAGATATTAGATGCATTGAATTAATACAATTTAACATAACATCAGATTAAAGAAAACATTTAACATCATTAGGAATTTAGGAATTTCTACTGATAAAAACAACTAAAATATAGTTTAAATCTTGTAAGTATAATTGGTTCATTAAAATAATATCAATATTACACACACACACACAAACACACACATATATATATATATATATATATATATATATATATATATATATATATATATATATATATATATATAAGGATAGGCAGCACCAAAAAGACTCTGCCTAAAATCTTACACTGAAAAAAAAGTTCTCAACGACATCGAAAATGTCAAAGCTTTAATGTATTTTAAGACAATTTACAAGTGGGCAGTAAACGACCACGACTGCCAGTTCCATGCGCCTTCAGGGAATAAGTAGGCAGTCGGTTGCTGTAGTTAGTAAAATATATACCACCAGGCGTCAGATCATTTACAATTAGAGATAAGGATAAGCAGCTCCCAAAAGAATTTGCCTAAGATTGCACACTGGAAAAAATCAGTCGTGGTCGTTCAATCAATGGCCAAATGAATTTTGAATTTATATATATATATATATATATATATATATATATATATATATATATGAAGAAAGAACAGAAAGATATAAACTCCGGTGTTCTTATTAAATATTTTTATTTTTACAAAACAGTGTTCAATGTAAATTAACAGAGCATTAATATTATAAATTAACTGATTTAAAATATGTTTTTCGCTACATATTAATAACCATGTTTCAAAAATGGAAGCTAAAAACGTCGAATGTAATTTTGAATTAAATTAAAAACAGTATGTCCATTTTATCTCCAAGCGAATTTTGAAGTAGCTTATTTTTTTAAATTTACTGAGTTTTAAAAGTAAAAAAAAATAAAAAATTCATATGACCAATTTGACATCACAATGGGATCACTAGACTAAGCTGAGTCTTCTGATCTCATAGCGTTTTTTTATATTATACAATCTTACAGCGCACCGTGATATTAATATAACTGACATTGATTTATACAGAAACGATGGACTTATGGTTATAAAAACTCTACTAACTTTAAAGTCGATAAAATTAGAAAGATATTATATAAAAATTTAAAAGCATGAAGTTAAAAATTACGGTATGCACTAAATTAAAAAATTCAACTTCCTTGATATAACATTAGATTTAAGAAAAAATACATACACACCTTATAAAAATCCCAATACCAATCCTTTATATATATACCCAAAATTAAATCACCCCCCATCTATAATTAAGCATATACCTTTATCTATCCGAAAAAGAATAAGTACAAATTCAGCAAATGGCAAGATTTTCGATGAACATATTAATTTCTATAATAAAGCTCCAAAAGGTAGTGGATACAAGAACCGAAAACTAACTTATATAAAAAATGAAAACAGAAACCATAGAAAAAACAGAAGTAGAAAAATAATTTGTATACGCCCCCATACAACCAAATGGTAAAGAACAAATTAGGACAAACTTTCCTCGCATTAATACTCAGGCACTTCCTAGAGAAAGTAAACTAAGTACTATTTTCAATAAAAAATACACTAAAATTAAGTTGCAGCTGTACTGAAAACGTAGAAACACTTATTAAGAAACATAATGCTAATATCGTAAACACTTATACCAAAGCCAAAAAAATTTCAGACAATAAAAAATAAAAATAAAAATAGATGAAGATAAACAAAAATTATGTAACTGTAGAAACCCTCATAACTCTCCTCTACAAAATAAAAGTCGCACGGAATCATTAGTATACGAATGCAATATCTCTTCTACTGAAAATTCAGAAAAAATAAGAATTTATATAGGTTGCACAAGCCATGAGTTCAAAAAACGTTACAATCAACATCTAAGTTCATTTACGATAAATAAATAGAAAAATCAAACATCTCCCTCAAAGTACGTCTGGTACTTAAAAGAATCCAACAAAACACTTACAGTAAAATGGAAATTAATAAGAAAAGCTAGAATATGTAGATCATTAATTGACCCATGTCCTCTGTGCATACATGAGAAACTATACATTACTAAGTTTATAAAAAATAAAAATTTACTAAATCAGAGGAATGAAATGAGATTTTTTGCCGTCATTGTCAAAAATTTTCCTTAAATAATATTTAGAAATAAAATTTAAAAAATTCAAGCTGGTAATATACATACTCATATTTGATATGAACAAATAATTTTATATAATGTAAGTAATTCGATTACATTTACTTGTTTCAAAAAGAAATATGGTCTATTAATAATTGAGAGGGAAAATATTTTTAAAATTGTAGTTAAATAAAACGTATTCTAACCTAAACATCCCCAAAAGAACTTTAATTATACAAGTAGGAAAAATGCCGAAAAATTTTTGCCGTTAACAATAAAAATTAAAAAAAACCCAGACGTCATACATTTAACAGATGTCAGAATTCGTTGAAAAATACATCCCTACCTCACTAAACTCAACTCTTTCGAACGTAACAAATAACTGATACAACAAAAGTTAATAAAAATGAACACGCTACCACCCCTTGTCTGAATGATTGGATTTCTCTGTATCCTACGAAACAGTGAATTATGAATTTTTGTGTGCGTTTAAAACTCAGGAAGATTTTAAAAAATGAGATACTCCAAAATTCGCTTGAAGATGAAATGGAAGTAATGCTTTTAATTTAATTTCAAAATTTAAATTTGACGTTTTTAGCTTCCATTTTTGAAGAAAAATATTTTAAACCAGTTAATTTATAATAATAATATATATATATATATATATATATATATATATATATATATATATATATATATATATATGTGTGTGTGTGTGTGTGTGTGTGTGTGTGTGTACATAAATAAAATCCAAAATCACCCCATATGGGAAATAAGCTTATTTCGGCAGACGGAAATATAAATCGTCTGTCTTATCAACCCCGCTGCGGATTCATACCCCAGTTGAAAAGACAGACGATTTACATTGTCCTCTGCCGACATTAGCTTTTTTCCTTATTAGGTGATTTTCGACACACACATATACATATACAAAAGTGTGTATATGTCTGTGTGTGTGTCTTTGCGTGTTTGTGTGTCTATTTAAATTACTTTAAACGTTATATTTAGTGGATAATCTCATTTGAAATACATGACCCATTTTAGATTAGACAGTATTCCGCTAGAAACAAAAATTAAATCTGGCGGATGAGGCGGCGAAATATTTACCTTGAAATCAGCTAAGAATTCCTAGGAATCAGTTTCGTTCCATCTGCACAAAATTAAAAGTTTCTCATCATTTTGAAACACACATTAACCAGAAAGACTCAAAAGAGATCACACGCTGCACCAATATGCGACCACTTGCTGCTTGTACAACATTTAACAAAATGACTAAAACTATAACCACGTGTGACATCCTTGACACACGAACTCTGCCTTTTATTAAAATGAGCAGGGAACTTGATATATAAGACCATATATCAAAATTTCAAATATTCTATAGCTAAATGGCCTGTAAATCAGGTGAGTAGTGGACATCTGTATCCTGCTATCAATAATTAATTTCTTCCTTGTTGACATATCGAAAACATATAGAATATATTCCCTTTAGTATATGTGAAATGATATGTTGTTTGAGTTCAGTAGATAAGAAGTGGGGTGTGATTCGGTTCAATGGTCCGCTGTTCGGGTGGTTTACCATCTTTGTGGACAATCCTGTTCTCGCATCGACTGTGGGCGACTTTCTGTTTCCACATCTAAGAAAGATTGATCTAGTTTTCTGGTGTGTGTATGCGTGTGTGCGTGTGTGTCTGTGCAGATATATGTACGGTATATAAATGGGCTTATGAGCACGAAAGAAAGCTGCACCATTGAAAAGTGCATACGAAAAAGAAAAATCGTGAAATAGAATTAGTCAATTGTTGATATCCTCTGACGATTGGACGCGGTAAACCCGTAGCGCCCCTTTACGAAACCGGAGTCGGGATGCTGAAGGCAACATTAATCAGCTATGTTTTTACTTGTATTATATATATATATATATATATGAATGAAGAAATATCGTTTAAAGTTATGCTATATTTGTGGAGTAAAGTGCTCAATATCAGAGATAGAGCGTACACCTCTGCCCTGACCGACGACTTCAGGCACTTAACGATGTTGCGTCATAAATCTCAATGGCTGCCTATTTAGGTATGGGACCGCGTCTACCCAGTACTGCTAGATCGAGGCTGAATATACAAGAAGGTTCATCCGTCCTTTGATAGGTCTTGTTTTAACTTTGTTTAACCTGTCCACCATTTCTCACCAAATAATATAGTGGGGAATCCATTTAATCTCCGATGACCTGTCAGTGGCTCATATTGTACTGGCTAACAGCGTAATCCTAGCATAAAATAATTAAATATTAATATAAATTATATTCGACGATTCAAAATATATTTCATGCACAATGTGCAATGGATAAATATTCTTCTAAAAGTCGCGAAAATGAAAATAAAATTGACATCTCATTTTAAAAGATAGCTTTACCAAGATTACACAAATATTTCTTGAAATACTAAAGAGTGAATGCTGTCATAATCCTTGCCCTGAGTTCATCTTTAGTGTTACAAAGAATTTTGTTGGTCTCTCGGTAAACTGCGCCCCACGCAACCAAGGGATTGCAATCTGAGGAATTAAGTGGCCAGATGTAAGAACTGATGTGATCGCAGAAATTGTCTGACCGCCATGACTGGTTTCTCCTGCTTGTGTATCATGGTGCAGAATCCTGTTACCAGAAATAGGGACTTTGAGCAGCCACCCACTTGATCCAGAGCAGCACTCTATACTCAAGGACTTTGATGTAGGTGTCCGAGTTGAGTCTGAGCCCCTCACCAACAAATTCAACATTTCTTATCAAAACGATCAGACTGAGTTTTTCAAGTTGTCATACCTTTGTATTCAATATTAGACTCATCCAACCCTTTCCACATCCTCATATTGACATCCAATCACCCTGCAATGTTCGTATTGGAACTTCCGCCGTGAATATCAACCAGTACAGCATGAAATTTCTAAATTCCTGGATCCATTAGAAATATATATCATCGCAACTTGTATATATCATTCTAAATTTAATCTAAACCTTCCCTTATGTGATATATGGATTTGGTCGCCTTTTTAATTTACGCAAATTCACTTGTGCTTACTTCAGACGAAATATCTTAGATAAAAAGAAGGAAGCCGAAGAACTGCTAAGTGTATTTCTTCAGGTGTTCTGTCATTATTCGTGTCGTTCCTCAGGGAAGACCTGCAGTTAAACTTACAGGTATTATCCCCAACGTACTCAAGAAACAGTAGAGATATTTTACTTTTCAGAAATGGAAAGGTGGAATTATGCTGCTTTTCATATCTTTATTGTAGCCCTGGGGCCAATGGATTACATTTCAGACGAAAGGTAATATTACATAAATATGGCGGCGAAAGGCTGGATTATAGAAGATGAAGATTGATCCTTCACTAGAAAAACGCTATATCCACAGTTAAAATCTATAATAACAAATAAATATGTATAAAATAGTAAAACAACAGAAAATATATAATAAGCTAATAACAAACGAATATATATGATGTTGAAAAAATAAATCAATACATATATATTTAATAAATACAAAAACAAAAGACATTTTTTTAAAAATAAATTCAGCACAAACAAGGCTACTTGAAGCGAAAGAGACTTTAGAAGGAACAAGAATACCGGAAACTAGAAACGACAGATATAGCACTACTCTTGATCAAAGAGGAGCGTGAACCGGGCTATAGGCGAAACTATCTATGCTTACTGCGAAAAAATAATTAATAAATCTATGTAATACTTAAAGACTGTGATTCGTGCGTACGTCGTTCGTCCGGAGCATAATGATTTAAAAATCTTTCCACCTCTCTCTCTTTCCACCTCTTTCTCTTTCCACCTCTCTCTCTCTTTCCTCCTCTCTTTCTTTCCTCCTCTCTCTTTCCACCTCTTTGTGATTGTTTGCATGCTTGCGGCGTACGTCCGTCCGTCCGGTGCATAATAATTTAAGTTAATGTGATTTAAGTGAATAAGATTTTAAAATAAGAATTGTTTATATAGTACGTATTTTTATTTTAACTTTCTTCAAACAGACAATATTTTAATTAATATATTTTTAGATTAAAGTCAAGTAAGTACTTTTCTTTCAACTTTCTTCAAACAGACAATTTTTCTAATGTTGAATTCAACTTCAATGTTTTATAACCTGAATCGTCAGTGACTCAACGGGTTACGGTAAGTCTGCTAGCAAATAAAATTTAAGCATTTTAGCGGAGACTTTAGAAGTATACATTTCTTAAGCTTGTCCAATATTTTGACGTTACTATTATGGTCAGCAGGAATAGCCATGATGATAAGTAAACATTTTCTTGCGATTTTGTTAAAGACTTGTGCCAATCTGGTTAAAACAAATGAAGAATTTAAATATGAAATCCGAAGATGCATTAGAATAGCCAAAGATGCATTCCAAAAACTAAGCAGGGTATTAAGAAACAAAAATGTTCGTTAGAAACAAAGAGAAAATACTGAACTGTTACCAGATAACTGTTCTCCTATATGGCAGTGAATACTGGACTATAGACTTGAAGCAACAGAAATGTGGTTCTACAGAAGGATGCTGGGGACACCATAGACTGAACACATGAACAACAACGATGACGTTTTAGAGAAAATCGAAACGAAAATGACAACTTAGAATCACAAAAAGACAACTGAAATTTCTAGGACACATAAAGAGAAAAGAAAGCTTACAATAATTAACAACAACATGACAGACTGAATATTAGAAGAGCAGAGCAACAGCACATAAACTATCTAACATTTTTGCTTAAGTGGTTGGTAGAACAGGGTTCTGTTGCCTTGAGTGTTTTCTTCATCTCTAATGAGATTGCCCAGCATTAATCACCATATAGGAGGAGCGCCATTACGTAAGGTTTCATTAGACTTTTATTGATTCTAACGAAATTTCATGTTTCTTAATATTTTAAGATGACAGGTTCATTAGTCTCATTGTCTGAAAGTTTACATTCATTTCACCTGGCTTCTTAGACAGCGCTATTAACATAGATAGACTTAGACCTTCTGATATATCACCACTGTCGTATATTTCAATTATTATTACTGTGAAATTCACAATGCTGATATCATCTAAGACTGCCAGCATTTATAATATCATTCCATCTGGTCCTGCTGATTTGTTCTTGTGCAATGTGGACAGTGATGATTTCACTTCAAATTTTAATATTTCGGGTCCTTCGATATTTCTGTGAGTTGTCTTCTTTCGCTGTGGAAGTGTTCAATGATGTATTTCTTCTTTTAATTACATTTCCTCCTCTATTATCAGTATTCCCTCCTCGGAGTTTATGCAGCCTGTTGGTGAGAAAGTCTTTTTTCTCATTACTTCTCTTATTCCTTACATATATCTATATGTAATGCATATTCCTTCTATTTCAGCACATTTTTTGTTGAGTCAATCTTCTTTTACATGCCTGCAGATTTTCCGAACTTTTGTACAATAACCAATAATTCGTGCCATATCTTGTCATTGCTTGCTGTCTTCTTTTCATAATGTCGATAATTTAATCTGCTATTTTTTGCTTTTGAATTTGTCTAGTTTTCTTTTGGATTATCTTGTTTGATGATGCTCCTAATGTTTTTAATATGTTCCGTCTGCGAAATCCCATTCTCATTTAATTCATTGTAACTGATTGTAACGTTGTCCATATATAAGCCCCATCAGTCAACGCAATAGCGCTACTTAGGCGCAAGGGGTTATTGAATATGAGAAAATATGAGAAAAAGAAAATATTATTAAGGAGCGATAACAATAAAAGAACATAAATTAAGACAGAAGATAACGATTGATTTAACCCTCACAGGAGACACCAGAAAACCATCACATTTATGGAAAACAAGGAAAGTCATGTGGACACTGTATTTCTGGATGTTGGTCATGACAACAATTATTTTTATCAAAATCGCTGGGTCAGCAGATAATTTCATTTTGTTCAGGTGTTTCTTTGACTTTGTCAGACTGTTTTCACGAGTCCTTTCTGCAATAAGGTGATTTTACACGTCCCCTATGGTAGAGGAGGTTCTCATTCAAGGGCAGCTACATGGTGGAAATTGCAACACCATCTGCACAAAAGTCCGTATTCTTTTCACTGGGTCTGCCATTACATTCGCTTGCAGTTGTTGGATGAATTCTGGTGGATGGAGGCAATCAGAACGTCTTTTCCTACAAGCCACGATCTCATAGTTTCCATTGCAGCTCGCCATTTCAAGTTTTATTGTTTTCCCGATAATTAAAGCACACTGAGCAGATGTCATGATTACATCATTTTGATGATCGTCACGAAACATTCTGATGCAGAATACCCATTTCCACCTTTATATATATATATATATATATATATATATATATATATATATATATATCCATTCCATTTTTTTTTTTCAACCTTGACAATTTTCTTTCTTTTGATCTTTCTGATGAATTCATAAATGTCGAAGAAGAGATATATGAACAAGAAATGGCCAGTATAAGCTTTACCCTACAACATAACAACTTCCCTGGGTAAATGGCAGCAGCTCCGACAAACGAGTATAGAAAGGTATAGGAGGATAACAACACTCAGAAAGCAGATTCGGTCTGCATCCCTTGTGTGAAGGGTAACACTAGGGGAAATAGAAAAATCAGGCCTATCTGACCACATATGGAGGAAAAAGGGAGAACCTCCCCCCCGAGGGATGAATTTGAAATAACAGACAGAGAACATCACTGGAAAATACGAAATCTTAATGAATAAGCAAATATGCTAGTCAACAAAAATCTCCTAAGTCGGCCAGGCATAAAAACGAATATATGCGAACCAGTAATACGGAGTGCTAGAGAAAAGCAATAATATCTAGAAAATTGCAACATGAGCTTTGGTAAAAATGATTACCTGAGACATTATGTTTATATGTCCCAAAAATTCATATACTGACGTCCTCAGTGACGCATGGTCCATAAATGCGTTGACTTGACCCAAAGTGTTGTGCAGTCAATTATTGGCTACAGCAGAGGGGAATTCAAAACATGGATATTTGAATTAAAGGCAGATAACAGGGGCATGTCACGTGGAACTAGAACAATCTATCACGATGGAGGAAATAAAGGTTTCGGTTCGAAATTCCAATCATCTGAGGAGAGCCGGTGCGTACAACGGTCGGAACGTCGTGAATATGGCAACGAAGGCCAGAGCTTACAATAGTCCAAACGTCGTGAATATAGTAACAAAGATGTGGGCAATAGTCCGACCAATGTAAATAGAAGAAAATAATTAAAATAACTCATGTCAAAAATATAGATAGATATGAACAGGAAGGATAGATAGATAGATAGATAGATAGATAGATAGATAGATAGATAGATAGATATGTATGTATGTATCTATGTATCTATGTATGTACGGACGATTAATATGGAATAACAAACCTGAAGACTGATTGACAGATATGAAGAGGTACATCTAACTCGAGATAGAAAGACAGAGAAAGATGCAGGGATGTGTGTGTGTGTAATCACATTCGACAGAGAGTAAAATCTTCACAAATCATTTTTGTGATGCTTTTCTGTTTGCTCCAGTTAATTCTGCTTCAATTGCGATCGATTGTGTTAAAAATAGAAAATAAAATAATCAAAAATAAACCGATCTAAAAAAATGGGGGCGCTTGTAATATGAAGATGGTTAATATAAATGGTAAGGGGACATGGGGAGGTAAGAAAGTTAAATTTAAAACATAACTAGAATAATATGTCAAATGAAATTCACAGAAGGCCTTAAAATGGTGTCTATTTAACATCATCATATAATCAGCACCATAATACTAATGATAATAATAAAAAATATATGATATACATATAAGAATACTAAATATATTTATTATTATAAACATAAAATAAACAAAAGATAAAAATATATATATATATATATATATATATATATATATATATATATATATATATATATATATACATGGTATCCATAAAGTTCGTGTGCAATTTAAAAATATATAACTTTATTTGTATTTGCGATAGAAATAATTTGTAAAAAGGATTAGAAAGAAGTAAATCTATATTTTTTTAATGTTTTACTGAAAAGTTTCCACATGTCCTCCATCGTTAGCAATACAAAGGGTAATACGATTTTGCAGTTCACGGAAAACATTTGCCAAACTGATTTACAGTAATACTTGATATCACAAGTTATTTCAGCTATACTTAAAACTAGGTATATTAAACTGTATAACATTTTTTACAGATTATTTGTATCACAAATACAAATAAAGTTATAAATTATTTATGGCTACCCTGTATATAACGATTCATATATATATATATATATATATATATATATATATATATATATATATATATATATATATATATATATATATATGCACATATATATATATATATATATATATGCACACACACACATATATATATATATGCACATATATATATATATATATATATATATATATATATATATATATATATATATATGAAACAAGAACAGGTCGCATAATGAGGAAAAATGGTTTTCACTAAAGGCAAGCTGGCTAGCTTTTTTGATGGAATTATAGAGGTAAATATTGAAAACACTGAAGACTGATGAATAATAATAAGACCAAATTGATAATTGCGTACAAACGTCACCCAATGAATGTACAGAAAATACACAGCCGTCTACTATTAACAAAAATAAAGATCGATTAGTGCAATGGAGGCTTATTCAATACTAAAAATACCCGCCTATGAATCTAACATTCTTGTCACAGTATTCTTACCTTTTATCAAAGCAATTCTCCTTAAACTTGTCCAAGGCATTTCGACGAAGATTTTAGCATTAGGAAGAGTCAAAAGATACAAAGAGATAATTCTTGACTTTAGTCTGGAGGTTAGCAAATAAGGACGAATGCAATACTTTGCTCACAAGCACTGAACGGCCCATGCAAAACAGGAAAAAGTGTCTACCAAATGTAATAGAAAGACAAGCTAATTCAAAGGCGTTTCCCTCCGACTACGTAAACTAATTGGTGTATCTGATATACGCATTCGTTTTAAAGTTCCACTTAGTTCTTGGCTATGTTATCTCCTGATGAAAGCATATAATAGCATATCTCATTACAAAGACGTTTTAAGTTTCATATATAATTCTTCTTTTCAGAATTCAGATAATGCTGGCTCTCCACAACATTCTGTTTCTTGTTGCTTTTAGTAACTTTTGGCTTTTACCATTCTATTTTACCCTTCTCGTTTTATAATCAACTACTTCAAATTCGTTGAATACTTTGCTTATTATTTCTCTCTTCTTGTCTTGACGTCAGCTTGCCCTGTGATTGTTATAGTCCTCTTTTCTCGTTAACTGTCATTAAGAAATTTTAGTTCTCTTATTTTGTTCATGACTGAGATTTTTTCTCATTCCTGTTTTCCTTAAAACATCTCCGTTCTTCCAATGTCTTATCAATAGCAAGTTTGATCAGTTCAATAAGGTCAAATTGGTAGCAGATCTCAAACCTGACCTAAAATTTGTTGTTAACTGAAGCAAGAAATCACTTGTTAATTTTAACACCGCCAAAAGAGAATTGCTCTCTGTTATTGTTCTGAGAGACCCATTTCTCCCTTTCATCAGTATGTCTGATTCTAACCTTCACGGGAGTGACACGTTGCGTCTTCTCGGTCTAAAGATCTCTGCTGACATCAATTTCAGCTAACATCTCCAATTAATGATCATGTACAGTAAATAAAATGAATTTATTAAGATGTCCAATTAGCAAGAGATTTCAGTGAACATGTCTTATTAATAAATCCTTTCAGAGAAAAATGTCCATTAAATCTTTCAGAATATGTTCAATCACCAAATATAATCGCCTATTCGAGAAGACGTAGATATTCATTAAATGTGGACGAATGTGGCCTGTACCACAGCTGGGAAGGATACAGGGACTCACGATTAAATAGCAACTGTTTGCGAAATAAAGCACACCAGATATTTGTAGAATCATTTATGCGATGACATGAAAGATTCACTCGGTGTTATCACGTGAGGACGGAAATTACGAGCTGTATGTTGCGTGATTCGTCGTCTAAAAATCGATTTAGGTAGGCGATTTGAAAATTTCAGGAGTTATTTAAAAGATCAGCATTATATTGTCATGAATAACGATTTCATGACAGACGAATCTTACAAGCATCTTTTCATTTATCACGCCATTCCATTTGGAAAGTATGCGATTAGAAATGCTTTTATTTAAGTATGACTGAAATCGAAAGAAACTGTACTATGAAGAGAAAAATGAACAGAAAGAACCCTGACTGTGACGTACGAGGCTTGTCTGAATCATGACCTATATATTTCAGAAAGAGTGCGAAATCATTTACACTGGGGAAAGAAAAGAATAGACGAGAAGCAAAATCTTTATCAGATTTTTGAAAACTTCACAACGAAATTTGGAAAGTTACTGAAATATACAAAATCGTTGTCGATGTGATGGCAAGCTGTCCTCTACACAGAATGTCATTATTTCATTCTGACTTTAACCCGCACAACTTTTTTATATATTAAAATTCACCCAATACAAAATTCGAGAGCTACTCAAGGTTGGTTGAATGGTTGATTTTGTTTAGCGGCATATTAACCCCTGTGCGTTATTAAATGCCGCACTATAAATGTTTTGAACCCAGATTTATGGCTTCAGGTAAATATAATTTGAACGCAAGTGTATACCTCAGCTACAGATAAAATATATTGTTTGTCATTTTCATATAAAGAAACTCTTTCTAATTCTATTATAAAATTTATTGCTGGTCATTTTTGCTTTAAATGTCTGTTGCTAATTTTACTATAAATATGTATCATTGGCAATTTGTTTTTTAATAAAGATGTATTGCTGGTATTTTTACTATAAAAAACGTAGTTTTCTAATTTCATAGGTTTTTGTTTTTTGTTTGGGCGTACACTATTTGCCCATAGCTAGTGCCCTAACAGCTACTACTACTCAGGGAACATCGGTGATAAGAGGAATTTATGATTCTCAAAACATCCAGTCACCTGATCAGAAGCTTTGTTTCCTGATGTAGTTTATTGCCTTACCCAGGACTAGGTACTCAATTTAGAGAGCTACTGTGAAAATGGGCATAATGAAAGATTTGGGTGATATAAATGAAAAAGGTGTGCTGCAAAGTGTAGAATAACACTCACCCTTTGAGTGGTTTGGATTCGCTTGTTTTGTTTTACGGTATATCAACCTCAATGGGTAATTCAATGCCAACAAGATTTTTGCAATACGTTCGTATGGATAACATATGTATTCTTCGTAAGTTTGTAGATTAGGTGTCATTGACGTATTAGAACGAAGTAGTGTTCTGTATAATTATAACTCGGCCGGACTGGCTCGATCCTAGTTCTCTCTTATCCTTGTCAGTAATAGCGCCAGTCAACTGATGCTTTTCTGTTGACCGCTTTGTTTCTTCATCCGCTCTGCCCACGTTGAGTTCTTTGATCACAGGTTAGTGAAGATCGAATCTTCTTCTGTAATTTAAGCGCTGAATTGTGCTATAAAAAGGATAAATATCATAATAAATAACGACGAATGTCGCCGGGTTAAAATTATCGTTGATAAAACAAGATTAACCCTTCTCGTTATACTCGTCTCGTGACACTGTATCTATTGCTTCTAAAATTTGGAACGGGTTAAATATTCACATGAGATGTTAGGGCGGGAATTATTGGCCACGTGGAGTTCAACATCCCCCTCGTCCTCTGTTGATTCTTCTCTTTATTCTCTAGTGGCAACTGCCGGCTTCAACTAAGCGTTCGATTTCTTTTCATCTCGTCCAACTCTTACCGCCCTCAAAGTTCATTACGTATTCATCAAATAATTATTTTCTCCAACCCTGTAGAAATTATATCGACCTTCAAACAAAGCGGCCAGCTATTCCAAAACAATCAACTTTATTTAATATTCCTATTATCCCACAATTATTTTTTCGTTAACAAACTTTTGTGCTTAAAAATTTATTTCAAATCGGCAATGAATTCTCTTTGTCGAATTCCCAATACGACCCAAATACCTTCCCGTCCAGTCGCATGTTTACAAAACTCGGCTTTGAAAGTTCTTTACGGAAGTTCGCTCCCTGGTTGCCAATGACTTTCATATACCAAAACGCTCAACGGCAAGAATTTTCTTTGTCAATTTACCAATACGACCTAAATATTCTCTGCCCAGATCATTTACATTCCGGCATCAAGGACTCATAACAATTCTTCTTTGCTTTTCCATATTTGGAACATATCATTCATTCCATTCGGCGTATCTGTTTATCAGAAAGGAAAAATTCTTTTTTTTTCCTTCGCTTCATATTTCAATTCATGTTTTTAACCATAACGTTTTTCTTACGTTTTCAAACATTCCAATTCTATACGGGTTTTCACATGAACCGTTTTAGTCCCAATCTCATACTACCAATATCACAATAGTTCACATCCCTTTCAATTACCACCAGTAACCCTTTATCATGGCACATAATTTTATTAGCATTTGTCGATTCCCTCGCCATTTAATATGCGTCACTACATGCAGAAGTTGGAGGACTTTGCTACATTTTATTTCTAAATATTTTAGATATGGAATGAATGTTAATTTTTCGTGAAAGATGATACCTAGGAACCTGTGTTGTTCCACTAGTGGAATTTTTGATTCATCCAATTTAAACGGGCGGGTGGGTATTGTTAAATATTCTTCATTTGCAGAAATTTAGGCATTTGGTTTTCATATTGGAAAAGATTAAACCATTTTCAGTGGCCCACTTTTGCATTTTATTGTGGCATTTTTGGACTTGTCTTTCTATGATATGCATATGTCGAGATTTGTAGATTGTAAGAAAGTCCTCAACATATAGGTAGTATCTTGCTCCTGGGCCTGTTGATTTAACTATGGAGTTCATTTTTACACAGAATAGGGGCACCGAAAGAATGCTTCCTTGTGGAACGCCTTCTTGATTTTGCAGTTTTGATAGCGTAGTTCCTATACGGACATTAAATCGTCAAACTTCCAGCAAATTCTCTATGAAGCGAATCAGCTTTTTAGGCTCAGTTCATGCGGGTCTTTCAAGATACAAATTTTCTATATCGTCTCGTACTCCTTTTGTAAGTCAAAAGAACTCCCATGAGCTGTTCCTTCTTCACGAGGGCTTCCATTATAAAAGTTTCTAGTCCATAGTGATTCTTTTTTTCCTAAAGGCACATTGGAAATTGCTAATAAAGCCGTTAGTTTCCACATACCAAGTCAACCTGTTGTTGACCATTCTGCCCATAGATTTATATAGGCAACTAGTTAATGCTATCGGTCTGTAAATTCCATGTTCTGTGTCATCCTTTCCAGGTTTTGGAATAGGGATAATGAATGTCTCTACATTTCTGAGAATTTGCCCTTTGTCCGTATGTTGCAACATTTTTAATAACAGTCATAATGATTTTTTGGGTAATTTTGGGGGGGATTGTAGTGGATACCATCTGGGCCCACTGCTGTATTATGGACTTTCTTTAGATTCATTAAAATTCCTCTAGAGTGAATGGTAGGTTATATATTTCGGCATTATTTGATTTAAAGTTTGTTTTTTTGTTTTTCTGCTAGTTGTTGGAATTTTAGAAATTGATGGCTACCATTCTTGGCAGATTAAATATTTTTCGCTAGTTTTAGAGTTATTTATCGATAGTTGTTTTTACAGTGTTTGTTATTTACCTGCTATTTTCTTTATCATATTCCAAAGAGATTTTGTTTTTGTAGCAGTATTGTGTCTGTTGACGTAGATTTTCCAGCATACATTTTTGGTTTCTTTAATTTATTTTCATGTTTTTGGTTTGATTTGCTTAAATTGCAGCGAGTGAGAGGTTTTGGTTGTTCAATGCTCTCAAAGCAGCTCTTCTTATGGATTTTTGCATTTATCATTGAATCAAGATTCTTTGCGTTTTCTTGGTGCTGAATGCTTTGGAATGCATTTCCTAGCAATGGATTTAAGGATTTCCGTGAAATGTTTTCTGTCCTTGATACCTTTTTCCTCCAAGTAGTTTTTTTTCAGAACATTCCATTTTAAATTCTTTCCAATTCGCTAGGCCTAATTTCCAACAGAGAGATTTTTATCATTATAAAATTATAGTTTTTTAGGACCATTGGCAAGTGATTTCAACCGCATATGTCTGCCAGTAACTTTCCAGTTGATGGATAACATAGTGAAGTCTGTTGTCGAGTAGCCGCCAGCAAATGGATTTATGTAAATCGGAGTTTTATCAATATAAATGCATAAATCGTTGTTAGTACTTATTGTTTGTATGGTCCTACCCTCTTGGTTTGTATCTTCACAACCCCATATGTCCTTTAGTATCATGAAAGTTGTTGGAGGTTTTATTATGATTTCAGGAATTTCAGCTTCATTTACTGGCTCAGTCGTTAGGCTGTATACTGAGCAGGTGTTATTTGTCTTGTGCAAGGTCATTTTAGTAGCAGTCGCCTGTAAAGTAATTGTTAAATTTATTTTACTTTGAGGTACATTATTCTCAAATGACCACCTGATATTCTCAGGCCAGTATCATGTTTGTAGTTGTATTGAAGGGCTTTTTTATATTCTGTTTATCATTTTGCTTAAGGAATGTTTCCTAAAGTCATTTAATAGAACCAGTTCATTTATATTTGGCTTTATTGCTGGGAGTTTTATTGGGTTATTTAATACATCATTACTAAATATTTTAAACTTTTAGCATAGTATCCGGTTGTGATTTAATTGTCCAACGTTTTGTGTTTAGATGTCTTGGCTGTTTGGGGGTTTTGGCTTTCGACCTCCATGCTTCCAGTTTGGCAAATCGATATTGGGTTGGAATATGGTCACTGTGAATTTTTTTTTTTTGTTTCTTTTGTTTAGCATGTTCTGTTCCTTGGGAGATAAATTCATAAGTCTATTTTTAATAGTTTTAGTGGCGGGATACGGGATCGCTGTAAACTTTTCTTTGTAGGAGATTTAGTATTTTTTGGAGGTAGCCTCTATCTTTGAGCCCAAATAAGGACAGTAGTGGTGTGTTCGAGATTAGAAGTATTTAAGGCTGACGCTTGAAGCCCTCAACCATCTGGATCTCGTACCCATAGATTACAGTTCGCAGACTACTGAAAATATGTGGCCTCATTGGTCAGGGTTTTTTTCCGCTCTGTAGAGGTGCAGTCGGCGTAGTTTGCAGCCCAAGTGGACTTGAAGAGGATACGAATATAATGTTCAGGAAAGCATCCACGCAAAATCCTGTCGTACAAAGTGGTAATACTTGGTAAAACTTTGTCTGGGTAGACAGTTCTTGAATTTTGAACACGAGGCTTGTGAAATCGATTTGTATCCATGGAAGTTATATGGCGTGTAAATGTCTATAACTCGATAATTGAGATCATCTGAACAATTGCCATGTTATTTTGGTTAATCATTTCTCCCCATGTAAGACTATAATGTTGCTAAGACGCAAAGTGTTACTGCGAGTGACAGGAAGCCAGAAGATAAGGAACTGAAAAATCAAATCTTAAACAAGAAAGAAGGAATTAATCTAATCCTGTTTATAAGACGTCGAAATAACGTGAATCGAGCGATAGGCAAACCAATCTAGTCTTATTCAAAAAAGTTAAATGCAATTACAGAGTGTAATTGGAGACGTTAGGACAAAAGCATGTGAGATTGAAGTCCGTGAATTCAGGTAGAGAATGTTATTTATGTAATCGCTGTTGCTTAATTTAAGTTGCATTGTCTCCCCAAAATAAAAAAAGCAAAGTAAAACTAAATTTCCATTTAGGCAATTTATATTATTTTTTATAAACTGTGAAAGAATAATCTTATAATATATATATATATATATATATATATATATATATATATATATATATATATATATATATAGAGAGAGAGAGAGAGAGAGATTAATACAAGTAAATTATTAGTCACTTAGCTGATTGATGTTACTTTCAGCATCCAGACTACATTTATCTCTCAATTCCATTTCATCTTTCTTTTAGCAGGTCATTCAAAGGTGTGCTCTTAATTCGTACATGTTTAATATATATATATATATATATATATATATATATATATATATATGATAGTAATAAAACCGTAAAAAATGCTTGTAAATTTGTTTACATTTGTTAGAGCAGGCATATACATTATCACGCTCGCTTTTGAAGAATCGGGTCGTCTAATGTTTTCATAAATAACTTGCCCTAAATATTTAAGTCTTGACATAAACAATTCGCATTTTCCTTCACTAATCTTAAAATGACATTCCTTAATTCTCTCAAATAATTTTTAAAAATCTTCCGTATGTTGCTTTTGGGTTTAACTTTTAACAATTACGTCATCCAAATAAGCTTGAATAAACTCAAAATCGGAAAACATTGTATCCATTATCTATTGGAATATGCTTGTTGCTACCATTTATACCGAAAGAAAGTTGGCTAAATTTGTATAACCCTCTGTGAGTGTTAATTGTAAATAATTTTGAGAAGTATTCGTCTACTCTTATTTGCAGATAAGCGTTCATTTTTAAATTCTTCAGTCGCCGTATTAGTACTGGTCGTAAAAAAAGATTTATCTTGGTGCAAAAGGAGATTGGAAGGCCCCAATGATCAAATAATGCGACCCAGACTGTTCCAAAGAAATTAGCAGTATTCTTTAAGACAAACACCACCGCCTTTCTGGTTTTTCCACCAAAAAAAAAAAAAAAAGAAAAGTTACCCAAAAAGTTTCTTTCCTGAGATTCCATACGCAAATTTATCAGAAGTAAATAAACTGGCCTCTAGGGGATCAGATTGGGATCATAGACAGAGAATACCATTGGAAAATTAATAAACTTAAGAAATCAGCACATATGCAAGGCTACAAAATGCAAGGCTACATATACTGCGCCGACTAAGCATAGAAATGAATACAATATGGGAACGAGTAATAAGGTGTGCCAGAGAAAAGCGATAACAACAACAAAAATTGTCATATGAGCTCTAGTAAAAATATGTATAACAGCAAAAAATTACAATATGAGCACGGGTAAAAATGGTTGCTGAAGACATTAGGTTTCTAATACCCAGAAATTCATACACAGTGGATAAAGGCGTTAGTTAGATCTAGTGACAGGACCCAAAGAGTGTGAGTTCCTATACCCGGTTAAGGCAGTGGAGAAATTTCACAGGGGAATTAACAGGAGATAACTGATAACTGACATCCATTAAACATGGCACGTGGAACTAGAACAGTGAGCGAAATAAAGGGTTCAGTTCGACATTCTAACTACCTGAAGAAGGCCGGAGCGTACAACGGCCGAAACGTTGTAATAAATATGGCGACAAAGTTGCGGACACTATTCCGAATAATCTAAATAGTGTACATAATACCTCATCTCAGAAATATAGACAGATACTAAATGAACTGGGTTTGCCCATTTTTCTCCATGTCACTTCATTTACGATACCAGATCCTGTATCGAGTTGCAATTTTATTTTATATATATATATTTTTGTTTAATTTGCACAAAAACAAATTTCCTCTTTTGAGATATCTTGTTAATTTCTCTTTTAAGTTTCTTATTGTTATTCAATGTATTTTTCATGTTCACATACGTTTTATTTCTTTCTCTTTTTCTTGTATCAGCAACAAGTACTTTTGTGTCCTAATCTACTACATTCATAATATTTTTTCTTGAACAAACAATTACTTTTAAAATGCTTACCCCCAAAACCATGACAATTATTATTGGGGGTGGGGTTTATTGTCTTTTTCTCTGTTCTCTTAGCAGTTGAAAAACATTTGAAATTTTTTCACTTAGATGGCCGGATACTATGTACTCGTGATTTGTATTCCTTCTTAATCCTTGTGGTATAGAATTTCATATTCACAAAACGTTGACATTCTTCGTTGATATTTTCTGGAGAGTTAATTTGGTATCCATTTCTAATTTATCAAGTATATTGGATTTTATCTCCACGTCATTATTAGCAGTTAAACCCTGTACAAATATTAGGCATTGAAATAAAACCGGAGTTAATTCATTTCACTTGAATTTTTCACATTCATGATTCCTGCATAAGTGACAATGTTTCAATTCATCGACATTTGCTAAGACATTTTTCCACCGTGTATTAAATTATGAACTCCTATCACCGAAAAATCTTGATAGTATACCTATTTCCACTATATATATATATATATATATATATATATATATATATATATATATATTGCTTCCAAGCGTTTCTGTCAGCTATATTTTTCACACCTCAAAAAATGTATCTAATTTAGCGCGAACAACCAGTACATATATAGATATACGCATATATAAATACATACACATATATGTATACAAAAGTGCGCACGCAAACACATGCACACAAGTAAGAAGAAATTATATTAAACAAATAAATAATAAAGCAAAATACAAGAGGAAATATACAATCATTAACTAAGCTAATACGGAGATAATCCCTAGTGGTAATCTTACAATGTTGTGGCAGTGAGATGGAAGTTACACAGTCGAGACTATATCTTCCCCTCAAAGAGGGCGTCAATGGTTTCCAACTCCTTCCATACTAGACGGTGTGTACTTAGCAGTTTCCAACCCAGCAATGCTCCATTTCGAGTTTGATTTGATTCTAGCTTCATTAAAGATCGACAGAAAGAGTCAAGTTATGTTTGTGTGGCATTTAATTCTGTATGCAGCCCGCGACAAATATTTGAGAACACTGACAGTAAATATTGCATATTAAATTCGGATAGTACAGATGCGAGAATTAAGAAGAAAACAAACAATAAAAATTTGCTGTTATATCGTAGCTTGCTCTACTGTAAATTGGTGAGATCGCGTCGCCATTCCAACAATCCGCTTGAATTCAGAGTTTGGGCACAATAGCGAAGATGTCATTCTAACAATTACCACAAAATATATATAATGCATTTCAATAATTTGTATTAAATTCAACCAAAAATATACAACTATTTATTTGGTTGTTTTTTTCCGTACTTTTGAATAAGAGGAACATCTTATTTCGGAGAAGCTGTTCATAAATATTGTTCTCCTTCAAGTAAACTTCCAAAGTTCTGGTCATTTTCCGAAAGTAGACGACCAAAAACAAAACAGAAATCATTAACATTGGAGGTCAGTTTATTCACAATTTTCAGTTGGATATGCATAGAATTATTTGAAAAATAGAAACCTTACAACAAAATTTAAATAAGTTGGACTTTTCCGTTGAATTCGGTTGAAGTTATTATATTTTATATTTCAGTATGCCCATACAAAGCGTCACATACATATTTTTTCTTGTGTCTTGACTGTGTGAAGCGTTTTTTTTTTTAGCCTATCTAGATCGTCTAAGCGTTAAACATGTCAGTCTGTTTCATGATAAAAGCAATTGACGGCCGATGAGCTAACGTCACTAACATGGCCTGACGACTGCGTTTACCATGAAACAGACTGTCACCACTGGGTTTTGACTTAGTGTCCACTTTTGTATTTAGATACACAATATCCCTGATACTGAGCACTTTAGCATACCTTAAATCTATATTGTATCATTTTTCACACACACACACACACACACACACACACACACACACACACACACACATATATATATATATATATATATATATATATATATATTCTGAATGTCTGTCTCTAACGTTGGAGATACTTATCGAACTCGAATATTTCTTAATAACTTATCGGGACTTTCGTTAAAATATCTGCATTGATTACAAAAGTTTTATCTATGTCCTCAACTACAAATTGAAGTTTGGGTGATATAAAACTAATTTAGGATCTCGCGTACAAACGCACATCACTCCAAGAATGACTTTTCTCCCTGAAATGTCTTATCCTAATAATAATAAAAAGTGAATTAACCCATTACGACATAAAGATTGTTTAAAAGTTCAAGATGTTTTGTATAATCTACCTTGCTGACTAATGGTAATCTTAGGGATAGCATCTGTTAAATCTTAGTTAAATCCTTTAAAAGTTTGAAGAACAACCACTTTGTCAATTAGGTTCAAAATCCATATTAGTAGGGATTTAATTAAATACAAGAACGTATGAAACTGGATAATTATTTAATTTTGTGTAACCATTTAAGTTTCCTGTATATATATATATATATATATATATATATATATATATATATATATATATATAGAGAGAGAGAGAGAGAGAGAGATATAGATAACATAAGATGATAAATGAAAACAGAATGATATTTATACAAATCAGAATGTTTTTTGATAAAGACAATAATTTTTTTTCAAAACAACAAAGCAAATACACTTTTCTAATTCACAGAAACTGTCACTTCTTCACTGCCAGTTTCTTTTATTATATATTCAATTCTAAATAATTATTATAATATTATTGAAAAATCATCTCTTTTATGATCGTCAAAAAACAATCAAAATACAAGAACCTTCACAATGAAAAAGTTTTCATTTTTGAATTTATGATATCCTTCTACAGTAAATTTAACAAAACAGATTGGTAAAATTTCCGGTATAATTCATTGTAGGTATTTTTAATATATCAAACCTTAAATAAATTAAAATAATGTACTCAAAAGTACAGCCCACACTCATAAGGGCATTTTTTAAACATGATTGGTATTTTATTTTTTTTCAAAAATATCAGTGTAAATATATTTTAGACATGCCGTTCTCGTTTGATCCAGAAAAATGTGTGGATTTACAAATTTTTATCAAATAATATAATGTGCGTGTAAAACTACTTCAACTAATAATAATGAAATTTTAAACCAATATGATTATCCATGACCCCAAACATTTGGTATGATAGTGTTTATATTCATATATATATATATATATATATATATATATATATATATATAAATATGGGGTGATAGTTTGTTGTTTTAGATGATAGATCATATTTTTTATTAACGCATGAACAATTTTTATTTCAATTTACTCCGCAATATAGTAGGGTCAGCTAGAAAATCATAATTAAAAACTTTTCGCGATGGAAGCTCCAATATAACATTTCAGATTGATATTTGGATATGTCTAATATAAGATAAAGGTTTTTCGTCAAAAAGATTTCATTTCTATTTGCCTTATGCTTCCTAGTAATCTTCCCAACGGGGCCTTGCCCGACATGTATTTAACAAATGGCAACAGGATGTAGTGATGCCCAGTCAAGCCGATCACTGCTGGAAAATGTGAGATTATTTCTGACAAAATTACACCATTCACACAAGTTTTAGGAGTGTGCCAGTAATATAATCAAATTTCAATGCATAAAAAGTCCTAATCATCTGGTCACCTAATTATTATTACAGGCACATTGAGCAACAGAGAACCTCCTTTTTGTAAATAGTTTTAATTAAACAGCATTCATATAAATTGAATATAGGAAAATATATATAATTCTGATATTATATATATATATTTACTGGTTGAAAAGAATAACATATTAAATTTATAAAATAATACATAAAATTTAAAGATATATGTTTTATTTATTTTAGTTAATATATCTTAAAAGTGATTAATAAATTATTCTGTTATATATATATATCTAATTAGCTTATTTGAAATAACTTAACAAAATATATATATTTACATATATATATAGAAGGTATATTAGATAATAACTTTCATTCAGGAATTAAATATTCAAAGAAACTTTGCAAATATTTATATATGTCTTAAAACATTCTTATCTTCAACTGACAGGTTCAACCTGATGGAGTTATTTTTTATTTCAAATTATAAACCAGGTTTATTTTTATCAGTTCTTCAATTATTTAATTCCATCTAGATAGATAGATTCACTATAGATTCCTGTTCAGGTTTCTGTCGTCATTTTTTTTTATTTTTTGACTTTCAATAAAATTAAATGTATAATTATTACAAATAATTAAATACACTTTACTTTAGGCGAAAGTTTTGAACTATATATACGGAGCGTCTGTCAACATAATCTGTTGAAATATATTGAGATCATCCCCCATAATACATGTCGTTAGTTACTAGATATTGTTTCAGCTAAACGTCTCTTTTCTCTGTTTTTAAAGGGATAAGATAAGAATATGTTTAAGAGTACAAGAATAAAATAAACAGACATATAAAATACAATACAAGAATGTGTATGTGCACAATTCTCATGATCAGAATTTGAATATCATATACACACATACATACATACACATTTTTTTATATATATATATACAACATACAATATAATATATATATATATATATATATATATATATATATATATACATGTGTATATATGTATATATATATATATGAATAAGATACTTATGTATAAATATAGACGATATATATATATATATATGGATATATTATATATGTGTACATGGGTATATATAATGTGTATGTGGGTAAACGCCTATGTGTATGTATATACGTGTATATGTTATTGTGTATGTGTGTATTCATGTGTTTTTTGAACATAAAAATATAGGTCCTTGCTAGATTAGATAATCGTTATATTTATTTTTATATGTTTATATTTGATTTGTAACCTGTAGTCGATATTAAATTTGTCAAATTTTCTCAATTACACAGCGGCCCTTTCAATAAATGCAATTTTATTTTTCCTTCCCCATCTCTCCCCCCACCTCTCTTTCCCTCCCTCTTATTCTGATCTTTAAATTAGAACTATGGTGTGTGTGTGTCACCAAAATGAAATTTCCAGTTATCTTTATGTATTAGACATCCGACAACATTCATATTTTCTCTTACTTAAACCCTTTCAACTCAAAATTCTCTCCTTAAAATCTCCCCCTCTGTTAAGTCTGTTTAATCTCCCTCTCCCAAAACATAGACTCACCCGACTCTCTAAATTCTGTTTTTATTTCCGGAGTTGTTTTTTTTTTTTCTTTTGAATTTGTAGGTTCTGATGAATTGGATCAGGTATTTACGATTCCAATGGAATAAATTTTTTTTATATGGAATATTATTATTTAAGTAATATTATTATATATATATATAAATATATATATATGATATCAGATTTAGTAAATTTATTTATTAAAATTAATTTTTTATTTTTTAAATATATGTAACCTAAAGTAATAAATTTTTACATATGTATATTTAAAGACAGGTTAATGTTCAATTCATTTATATTTAAATAAATTTTAATTAAATTTTAAAATTGTTAATTATATACTATTTAAAATATTTTCATTGTTTAGTTTTAAATTTCTAAATTATTTTATAACAGAAGGATAATTACTTCAAGTAAGTAAAATTATTTTTCCATTTTTAAGTATATGTTGATTAAATAATTTTAAACTATTATATTTAAATATTATTTAAGTAATATAAATATATAGAATACAAAACTATCTTTCTATATATTTCTCATATTTATAAACTTTATTATTTATTAATTAATATATTTATTTTTATATATATATAACCTTAAAGTTTCATTTATTGAAATTAAAAGAACAAATATTAATACATTTATATATATAATATAGATTTTGTTATAATTTCATTTTTATATATATTTTTTTTTTTTTTTTATTGCCTTTCCAAAAACATTTTGTCTCAATTTTTCATTTTTTGAAACTACATTTCCTTTTAAAATTTTAAATACTTTAAATAAATTGTTTTTGCTAATAATCCCTATTTTGAATACAATGATATATGACATAAGGAAAATCTAGACATCCTTTGTTCAATTTAAGTAGAATATTCTGTAACCATGGAAACGTGATTTTAGCTGTGTCTTTAAAACCCGGTAATTTTTTAAAGTTACTCCAAAATTCGCTTGAAGATGAAATGGAACTAATACTTTTAATTTAATTGCAAAATTAAATTCAGGGTTTTTAGCTTCTATTTTTTAAACATGGTTGGAACTGTCAAACCAAAAAACCATATTTTAAATCAATTAATTTATAATATACATATATATATTTATATATATATACATTGAGCATGTATTTTGTAAAAATAAAAAAAAAATAAAGTGTGTGTCTGATTTTTAAATCTTACATTTCTTTTAATTTTTATTTATATACATATAAAACATAAAATATATAGATAACGGACAATAAATATATATAGATATATTTAAATTAAATATATATATATAATATATATATATATATTCATATGCTAAATATATAATAAAATTTTTAAAATTTATTTATTAATTAAAAACAAACTTGCAAATTTTCCTCTTAATCTAATTATTTTACCATATTTATAATTTCCTTATATATTATATATTTATAAATTAAAATCATACATATTCATTTATTTGTATTATTTTTCGATTAAAATGGAAATGATATTATATTAGAAAAATTTATTTTATATTTATAAATTTTTATTTAAATATTTATTGTTTTTATATATTGTTGTATTATTTCATTTCATATTATTTATTATTATTTATTTTTTTCGTTTTTTTTGATAAATAATTAATTTATTTTATATATTTATATATTGATATATTTTTTATTTTTAGTTTATATATTTTTTTATTTTAAATCTATTATATTTATATATATATATATATTTATATTTTTATTTATTTATAAAAGTTTTTAAAGATATATAAAAATAAAATATTCTATTATATTTTTATGATTTCCCATTTTATTTAAAAAATGTTAAATATTCAAAATTTTAAACAGTATTTAGAATGTTTAATGTAAATATTATTTATTATTTTTATTATATTTATTTTAATAATGTTTTTTTATTTATCATTCTCCTTATTTATTAAAAAAACGTTATCTGCTGAAATTTTTGAGTTTTATACATCATTATTTTACATAAAATTATTTTATGATAATTTAGAAATTATTATTTATTAAAAACATTGAATTAAACATTTTCTTAATTTTTATAAATATTATTTTATATATTTCATTTTTGAGTTTTTTTTTTTATTTAAAAATATGTTCTATATCATTTTATTATATTTTTTTTTTTAAATTTTTTTTGTGATTTTTGTTTATAAAGATTAATAATGAATATTTTTCTCCTATTTTTTTTGTTTTAAAGTAACAATAAAGTAAAAATTAAAAATTTAAAATTGGAAAGGATTTTTTCTCTTTTTGCGTTTTTCATATCACCATTTGTGTTGACGTATTAATTTGAAAATAAAGTAAAGTTTTTTTATTTTTTTTCAGTATTTATATTCGAATTTATTGTCGAAAAGTTTAATGTTAATTAAAATAATTGCTGATCTATTAAAATGTTTTTGTCTCCCAAAATTCTTAAAAGCTTTATTATTATTTTTCTGTATGAATAATTACCAAACAAAGTTTTTTATGAACATTAATTTTTCTGGATTATTTAAATAAATTGTTTGTCTCTAAATCAATTAAAATACTTTTCAAAAAAGGAAAAAAATTTTGATTTTTTATTTTTTAAAAAAATGTTATGATTTATATTGTCTATAAAAAAGAAAAAATTTCCAAATGACATTTATATAAACAAAATTTGAATTTCAATTTTAATCGAATGCTAAAAATTTTCCTTAAATTAAATCCAGCATGAATTTTGGATATAAGATAAAATTTCAATCTTTAAACTTATCTTATTTCATTTTATAATTTATTTACCTTATATAAATATATATATATATTTATATATATAAATATATATATATATATATTATAAATTGAATAAAAAATTTTATTTATAATTTTATTTGATATCATATAAATATATAACAATATTTAAAAATAAAAATTCTATATCAAAATCTAATTAAAAATTTGATTATTTATATTTATAAAATATAATCTAATATATTTGGAATAAACACAAATTTTAAACCTATTCTGTATATATATATATATAAAATATAATAAAATTTATATATATATATTAACATATTAAATATTTTAAATATAATATAAAAAGAAATATATTTAAAAATTAATATATTCATATATAATGTCTAAATATTATATATATATAATATATATTATAATAAAAATGATATAAATAAAAAATATATTAATAATTATTATATTTTTTAATTCAGATTTTAATTAATGTTTTTTACTCAAAAATAAATAGGAATTTTCAAAATTGAAGAAATGTCATATAAAGAATGAAATACAACATTAATTTATATAGATTTAATTTATTTCAATTTTCAAAACCAAAAAGAAAAAAATTATTTTTCCTAGAAAAAATGAAAAGTGTTCAAAACCATTAAAAATTGTTATTTATACATATAAATGAAAATAAATTTTTTTTATATTAATTTTTTTTTATATAATTTAATATAAATAATATAAAAATAATATAACTTATTTATTTGGATGTTCTCTGAAATTTGAATCATTTATAGAAGCTTTTTGTTTTTTAAAAATCGAAAAAAGGAAAAATTGATCCATTTTTTAATAATTATGTCTTAATAATTTTTTAATATAAAAAAATTATAAAATAAAATATATTTTTAAATAAAATTTAATATATTCTATAAAAAAATAATGAATTCATAAAAATTCATTTTATATATATATTATATATATATTATAATAGATATATATATATATATATATATATAAGCTTAAAAAAATAAACTGAAATTTACAAACTTAAATTAATATTTTATGGTTGAATTTTCATACATTTTTTATAAAATTCTTTTTTGATACCAAATGATAATATAAAATATGAATAATAACTATATATATATATTATAATATAAGATGTTTAAAAATAAAAAATTGTTAAATGACTATTTTTTTGAAATGATGTATTGAAATTGCCATTTTTCAATGAAAATATATTCAAATGTTTTCATTTAAGCATTTTTAAAAAACCGTTATTTACAAATATACATTAACTGAAAAAATAAAAAATTTTATGTCATTTCATTTTTAAAGAAATAATTTAATTTATATTTAATATTTTTTTTTCCAAAACTTCAATTTTATATTTTTTTTACGTTTTAAATATTTTTAAATATTTAAAAAATAAAACTGTGAAATTCAGTCCTTTTGTTAGAGTTTTAAAATTTTATTTAAAAATTTTAAAGCATTAATTTTTATATTTTAAATGTCTTGAGCTTTTATTTTTTTTCTTCATATTTTTTTCTTTCAAAATTTCTCATTTTTAAAAATTTTGTAATGATTTCTATTTATCTATTCTCTAAATATAAAAATATTTTTTTTTTTATTTTAAATATATTAACTATAATATTGATCAAAATTTCAAATTTATTAAGACAAAAACTTAATTAAAACAAAACATGATTTTTCAAAACGTCTTATTTAATGAAAATTGTTTTTTTTCGGATTCCAATTTTATTAATTAATTGTTTCAAAAATTAATTTTATTTTAAAATTTTCTCAAAATTTGAATTTCAATTAAAATTAAATATCCAAATATTTTTAATTATTTTTTTAATTAAATTATTGTTTAATTTATTTTAAATTTTTTTTCAAAAATTAAAATTAAAAACTATTTTAAAATTCATTAAATTTTTTTTGCATAATTCTCAATTATTAAAATAAAAATATTTCAATGATAATAAATTTCTTGATGAAAAAATAATTTTTTTTTTTTATTCTTTTTTTTTTGATTATTTGAAATAAATTCAATATTCTGAATATATTGAATATCATTTAAAAAAAAAAAAAAAAAAAAAAATAAATTTTTATTTATCTACCTTTTTCAATTTTCTATTCTAACGCTTTTTTGATTTCAATCTATGCTAATTTTAAAATTGTTAAATAAAATTAACATTCTTATTAAATTTTTTAAAGTCCATGCTTTTTTCATTTAAAATCAATTTTTTTTTTTTTTAAAAGATTAAATTTATAATTATGATTATTAAATCTAAATTTGTATTTCATTCAAATAAAAAATTTTGAATTGATGAAAATTTCTTGAAACAAAATAAAAAATTCGTATATTTTTTTCTATTTAATTTAAATTAACCTTAGAATAAAAACAATTTTCAATTTTTGGGTATTTTTTTTTAAAATTGTAATATATATATATTATTTTATCAAGTTTTAAAATATTTTAATGTTTGTTTTTTTTTTAATGTTTTGTTTTTATATTATTGTTTAAAATGAAGATTTAAATAAAAAAGTATTTTAACAATATTTAATATTGAAAAAAATTTCAAAAATAACATGTTACAATGAATTTGTTCAGTATCAATTTGATCTATAAATAAAAAATTTTTAAAAATAATTCTATATACAAAAAATAAAAAAAAAAATTTTTAAAAAAAATCAAAAATTTTATAAAAATTTTTTTGTTTTTTTGAAATGAATCAACTTTAATATTTTATGATTTCAGTTCAATATTAAATAAAATATTCAATTAAATTGAATGAAAATAAAATTGTAAAAAATATATATATTGTATAATATAAATTGTCATTAACATCAATATTTGAATATTTAAAAAAAAAAATACAAATCATTTGGAAAATAAATTCTTGACTTTAATTTTTTAATCTTTTTGTAAATGAAAGAATGATATTCTTATTTTATAATTTTTTAAAAATTATAATGTTTCAAGAAATTAAATTTTTTTTAAATTTTTTTTAATGAATGTTTTCTAAATTTTAATCTTATTTATAAAATCTTTTTCATGCATTTTAAATGATATAATTTCCATCTCATAGTTAATGGCATTTTTTTTTTATTTTTTAATTTTACCTAAATTTTTTTTTAATTTTTATAATATATACATTAAAATTTTTTATATTTTAAATTTATATTTATTTTTTTTTCATTTTTTTTTTAATTTTGAATTTTTATATAAAAATTTTTTGAAAATTTATTTAAAATTTAAATTTATTGACCATGCTAAACGGAAAAATATTTTTAAATTTTCAGTTATCTGTTTTGGATAAGACTTTTTTTTTTTTTGTCCATCGTTTTTAACGGTAAATTGAAACTGAATTGTATTTTTAATGAATATTGTTTCTTGAAAAATTATTATTAAACCGAAACGTCAGACGTCGACATTTCATTCATTTTTAAACATTTTAATAAAGATTTAATTCATTTTTGTTTGTTTTTTTGTTTTTTTTTTTACATATATTTTATAGATATAAATAAATATATATATATCTTTATTTTAAATTATATTTAAATAATTTATTTAAATTTTATATTTCCAAAAATTTCATTAAAATGATGGAAAAAATTTTTTATAATTAAGTAAATTTTTAATAAATTTTTTTTTAATTGAAAAAATCTTTTAAATTTAAATAAATACCAATTCATAATTATTTAATTGAATAATTTTATTAAATATATATTTTATATATAAATTTTAAAAATTTAAAAATGTTTCTGATATAAAATTCATTTATTCTTTTTTACATATGTTTCAGATTTTTTAAGTCAAAATAATTTAAAAAATATTCTGATATCCATTTTTTTAATAAAGATATTTAAATTATATATAAATTAATTTTTTTCTCATAAAATCTATTTTTTTTTTCAAAAAGGAAAAGTTTCTCATTTGACTTTTCATTTTAAACTATTTTAATATTAAAGAAAATAGTTTAATATTTTTATTTAATAAAATTCAATTTTTCTGGAAGAATTGAATAAAAAAATCTGATACTTCTTTCTTTATTTTTATAAAACTCATTTATAAATAATTTTTTTTCATGAAAAAAAATATTTATTTTTTTTTTTTTTTTAAATATTTGTCATTGTATTAATATAATTAATTTTAAATATTTAAACAGATTCTAAAAAAAAAATTGAAATTTTTTCGGCATAATAAAGAAAACTTTAACTCATGCTTTTTGGTAAAAAGAACTAAAATTCAACTTGAATATAATTTTTCAGTTGTTTTCATTACAACAATTTTGATAGAAGTTTTTTCTTTTGATGCCATGAAATTTTAAAATGCATAAAAATCTAGTTTTTTCACCTAATTAATTAGCAAAATGAACTAAACCAATATCATTCATACATGTATTTGATGCATAGATTTTTTCTTTAAAGTAAAAAAATTAAATAGATTCAAAAATTTTGAAAACTGTTAAATTGTACCTCCATCATTTAATTTAAATCTATTTAAATAGAAAACATTTAAACCAATATCATTTAAACCAAAACTAAATTGTTATCAAATGTAAATTTTTAAAAAATTTATGTATTTTCTATAGTAAATGATGTTTTATTGAATGCCTAATAAAAATTTCAAATTAAAAAATCAAATTCCTCAGAAAAATTACTGATAAAATGGAAAATGAGAAAAGCAGCAAAAAGATATAATATTTTTCTAACATTTTTTTATGGAAGACTGTCTATTATTTGAAATTAGGGTATTATCATATATACCGGCTTTAAAACAAAATCGGACTGTTGTGATGGACAAATCAGATTATATTAAAAAACTTTGGACCTCATTAGCAATGGTAGCTACAACAAAAAAAAAAGGATCCTACAATGAAAACGGAAACGCAAACTGTCATTTTGATACTAATCAAGAACAAGGATCACTTCGCACCTAAGACGTATAGGCAGTTATCGCAGCGTTACACCAAAACCTCACATATACAGTCTCTAAGATTCACAAAGATGGTATTCCAAATCAGAAAAATGATTGTTAGTTGCCAAGGCTCTGTGTTTTTTTGACCACCCTCTGAGTCAATCCTTTGTAGATATAATTGACCCATTGATCGGAAAGTCTCCTTCATATGTCCAAACTCCGCCCACTTTTTGGAAATAATCAAAAATGCTCCCATCCTATCCAAACCAGATGGTGAGCTTGGACGTGGTGAGTTTGTTCACCAAAAAAATAAACGGAGGAGGCACTCTCAGTAGTCAGAGACAGATTGGCCTCTGACTCATCCCTAGAAAAACAGACCAGTATTCCAATAGATAATCTGATGGAGATGTTGACTTTCTGTACACAAACAACACACTTCAGAATGGGATCACACATATATCGACAGGATGAGGGCTTAGCAATGGGCTTTTTTTATCACCAGCAATGGCGAATATATACATGGAATACTTTGAAGAAATGGCATTAGAATCTATATCTCTAAAGCCAACTATATATGGTTAAGGTACGTAGATGACACCTTCATACTCTGGCCACACCAGGAAGATGTTCAGGTTCTACTGGACCATGTGAACTCAATAAGACCTTCGATACAGTTCACAATGGAGAAAGAGAGTAACAACACACTCCCATTCCTGGATGTTCTAATATCTCGAACAGAGCATGGGTTCAAGACATCCGTATACCGTAAACCAACATTCACCGGACAGTACCTCAATTTCAACTCCCACCATCCATACAGCGTAAAGAAAGGGATCGTCCGTTGCTTACAACACCGAGCAAAAGTCATAAGTGGCGACCCAGAGACATTAGATAAAGAATTGGTCAGTATAAGTAGTACCCTACAACGTAACAACTACCCTGGGTACATGGCAGCAGCCCCAAAAAACTGGGATAGGCGGGTACAAGAGGAGGAGGAAACAACAACACTCAGAAAAACAGTCTGCCTGCCTTATGTGAAGGGGTTATCAGAGAAAATACAAAGGATCTGCGGTCCATATAACATCAGGACAACCTTCAAAAGCTTGACGACACTTCAGATATCTCTCCAGTAAGACCCCCCCCATAGAGAGAGAACATGACTAAAGACTGTGTGTACGCTATCCCATGCAGCTGCGCAAAAGAAATATAAAAGGGAGACAGGCCGCCCCCTCAAGGTAAGACTTCAAGAAAACAGGAAATCTGTAACACGAGTGGAAGTGGAAAAATCAGGCGTGGCTGACTACATATGGAGAGAAAAGGCAGATCACCGCCCTCTGTGGGATCAGGTTGAGATCATAGACAAAGAACACCATTGGAAAATTCGTAAACTTAAGGAATCAGCACATATGCTAGGCCACAAAAAAATCTCCTGAGCCGACCAAGCATAGAAATAAATACAATATGGGAACCAGTAATAAGGAGTGCCAGAGAAAAAGCAATAATAATAGCAAAAAATTGCAATATGAACTCTGGTAAAAACACGCAATGATAACAGCCAAATTGCAATAGGAGAACTGGTAAAAAATGGTTGTTGAAAACATTAGTTTTATAATTCCCAGAAATTCATACACATATGTCCCCAAGGACACATGGCACAGTGGATAAAGGCGTTGGTTAGATCCAGTGACAGACCCAAAGAAGGTGAGTTCAATACCTGGTTAAGGCAGTGGAGAACTTTCAGAGGGAAAATTAACAGGAGATAACTGATAACTGACATCCATTAAATATGGCACGTGGAACTAGAACAGTCTACCCCAGTGATTTAAATAAAGGGTTCAGTTCGACAATCCAACCACCTGAAGAAGGCCGGAGCGTATAACGGCCGAAACGTTGTGATAAATATGGCGACAAAGATGAGGACAATAGTCCGAATAATGTAAATAAAGTATATATTTTTTATAGACATCTATTTTTTTTAAATAATTTTAATTTTATATATTTTTATATTTTTTTATTTATAATTATTAAAGCTACATTTTAATTCAGAAATTTAATTTTAATTAACAATTTTCATTATATCATAAATTTGATATTTAAAATTATCATTTTCATTTATATAAAAATTTTTTTTAATAGAAAATTGTTTTATATAATTTATAAAAATTTTAAAGATAAATTTGTAACATTTGAAAAATTTTTCAATTTATATTTATATATTAATGAAATTAATTTTTCAAATAATTTTATTATTAATATTTTATATTCAAATTATTCATTGTTCAAGTTTTATTTTATAAGATTAAAATTATATATTTATAAATTATATTTGGTATCCAATATTAAATAAATTAAAAAAAACAAAATTCTAAAATTTCAAACTTTTAAAAAACAAGAATGATAAATTTTTTTTTCATAAATCATTATTTATTGTTTCATTTTTAGAATTTAAATAAAAAAAATGATGGAAAAAATAAGAAAAAAATTTACTATTTTTAAAACAAAGAAAATATAATTATAAAAAAAAAATTAATAAAAATTTGTATTGAAAAAAAAAGATAATTATTTTTACTAAAAAGTTCTGCAAAAAGTTTTTATTTTTAAATTAAGATTTTTTTAAAAATATTTTAAAAAAAATTAAAAAATTTTTTATTTAAAAAAAATTTGTCCTTTGAAATTTTTTTTTTTTTTTTAAACAAAGTCAATTTTTCTATGAATAATTTTATTATTTTGAAATTTTTTGATATTTTATAAAATATATTTATTTTTTTTCCTTTCTTTTGGATATTGCCATTTTTTGTCTAAAAAATGTTTCCATTTTAAATTTGTAAGATGAATTTAATATCTTCTTTTATTTGTTTTTTGAAAAAAAAAGAAAAAAGAAATAAAATTTTGTTTTTTTTAATTTCTCTATTTTAAAGGTTAAAAAATATTTTTAAAAAAAAATTAAAAAATTTAAATTTTAAATATTTTTCTTCATTTTTATCCTTTTATTATTTGAATTTGTTTTTAATTTAATTGTTTAAAATTTTTATTATCAAAAATTAATTTTTTCAATTTATATTTTCTTATTTAGAAGATATTTTTCAATTCAAAATTTTAATTTAAATAAATAGTATATATAAAAATTTTATAAATAATTTTTTATCATTATAAATTTATATTTTCATTTAAAAATTTAATTATAATGAATTTATGTTTTTTATAAAAAATTTAAGATGATTTTTTATTGATTATTTTTATTTTATTTTTGTATTATATTCACAATTCATTTTCAGTCTACAAAAAATCTCCATTAAATGCTTTAAAATAATTATTATGAATATATAATAATTTGTTTTTAACAAGTTTTTTTCTCTTCAAATAAAAATTTTTGATTTTTTTTTCTATTTTTACAAAAATTTTTCTTTTTTTATTCTTCATTTTTTTTTTTCTTTTTCATCCATATTATTTTGTACAAGATTAGTAAAAATATTTTATTAATTTTTTTTTGAATTTTCTTTCATTTTTTTTAAAAAATAAACAAATTTATCAATCAAATTATACCTTTTTGTTTTTTAAATTTTTTTTTATCCAGTTTAAATTTTTTTCAAATTTTTTTAAAAAAAATTCTTTTGTATTTATTATTTTTTTTTTTTTTTTTTTTTTTAAATTCATTTTTTATTTTTCAAAAATAATTTTAAATTGAATTTTTGGCTTTTTTAAAAATTTAAAAAAAATTTTTTGTAAATTTTTAATCATCTTTTAAGTTTTTGTTTTTTAAAATAAAAGGAAAATATCAGAACCTTAATTCTATCTTAAGTTTGGGTTTTGTTTAATGGAAATTATTTAAATTTAATTTTCAGTTGAGAAAAACGCAACCATTTGAAATTCTTGCATAAAAAAAATTTCAATTTTACAATATTTTAAAAATTTTTACTTAAAATAACAAATTAAAGAATTTCAAATTGTAATATTATCTGATTTCTTTTTAATTTGTTTGATCTTTTTTTTTTTATGAAAAAATTTCTCAATTTTTAAATTTAAATTTTTTTATTTTATTGTTTAATAGAAAAATGAATTTAATAAAAAAAATGCCATAAAAATTTTTAATCCTTTTTTAAAAATACATTTTCTTGGAAGGTTTATTTTAATTGTAATTTAATTTCAATTTTGAATTATTTATTTTTCTAAAATTCATATATATTTATCTATGTTTGACATTTTATTTATTTATTTTTTTTATAATTTTATAATATTTGAATTTTATTTATTTCTTTATATATGAATTTTTTTTTTTCAAAATGAATTTGATTAATTTCAATTAAGATTTTTACCCATGTTTTTAATTTTTTTTTTTTACTTTTTTTTAATTAAAAAAAATTTTTCATCTG
Source organism: Acanthosepion pharaonis (assembly GCA_903632075.3). NCBI lineage: Eukaryota > Metazoa > Mollusca > Cephalopoda > Sepiida > Sepiidae > Acanthosepion > Acanthosepion pharaonis. The sequence continues at coordinate 536,571 of CAHIKZ030001368.1, read as the reverse complement.
ATGAATAAAAAAATGAAAAATTTTTTTTTTAAAGTTTTTCACATAAAAATTTCCATATATTTTTGTTTAAAATTTATATTTAATTTAATTTAAGTAAAAATTGAATTATTTTTGAATTGAAATAAAATTAAATTTTATTATTTAAAATTAACAATCTTTTTCTTGAAAATTTTGAATTTTTCAAATTTTCTTTTTTTCTGAAAATTAAATAAACTCTTTGTATTATTTTTATAAAACATAATATAATTTATTTTCTTCAATTTCCCATGTTTTTTTTAGTTTGGAAAAATTATAAAAATATTTTAAATTTATAAATAGTCATTTTTTTAAAATTTATTTATTTAAATTTTAAAATTTTCCCAAAAATTAAAATAATGAATTTAAGCTGGCATTTAAATTTTATTAAAAAAAAAAAATTAAAATTTAATTAAAAAAAAGAAGATTATTTTGATTTAAAAAATTTTGTTTTATTATATCGGTTTTTTTAATATTTATAAAAAAAAATATTGATTTTTGTAAAATAAAAATTTATTTAACAATTATTTTTGATTTATGGAAATTTTCTAAATTTTTCCAATTTTTTGTTTTTTTCATTTTCCCCAAAATGTTTAAAGGCTCATAAAAATGTATTTTCAAACATGAAATAAATATTCCATTATAATTTTATTTCTTCATTTAACTATTTAATATAAGATTTTTTTAATATATATTTTTAATTTTAAAAAAGAGTATATATATTGATCATAATATATTTAGAATATATAAATTCTTTTTTTATAAACAATTTTTATTGATAAAAAATATTAAATTTATTTTTTTATAATTTATATAAAATGATATCAATTAATTTTTTCTTTTTAAAAAAACAATAAAATTATTTATATATATTTTATCATTTTTATATTTATTTTTTAAACTTCAATAAATTGAATGAAAATAGAAAAATATTTTTTAAAAATTTTTTTAAAAAATATAAATTTTTATTTATATTAAAAGATTTTCCTATATATAAATAAATAAATATATATATTCATTATATAAATATATACCATTTTCTGCAAATAAATCATTCTCTTTATTTATAATATATTAAAATATATTATATTTATTTTTATTCATTTTGTTGTTTTTTAAATTTAAAAATTATATATATATATAAATATATATTTTTTTTTTTTAAATGAATTTTAATTTATTTAAATTTATTTTGATTAATTAATTATATTTATTTTCCATAAGAATTAAAAAAAAATTTTATATTTTATATATGATTTTCATTTATCCATTTAAATATAATAAATAATTAATTTAATCCATATATTGTGTGTTTAAAAATTGAAAAATAATTATATATTCATTTTGTCAAATATCAAAATTAGTAAATGTATATTTTTTACTTTTTCTTTAAGTAGATTGAATTTGTAAAATATAACAAGTCCTTTATTTAATTTTATTTTAATTTATAATTTAGAAAAAAAATTTTTTATTTAACATTAACATTTAAAAAATTTATTTTTATATTTATAAATTGTTTATATATATATAAATTTAAATTTGGAAAAAGATAGGATAAACTTTCATTTTTAAATTGATTAAATATTTTTTATATTTTAAATTTTAACAAATATATTTTTTGTATATATAGTTTTAATAAATATTTTTAATAATTTTGAAATAAATTCAACATTTTTTTTATTATTTTATATTGGTAAAAAAATGAAGTTATATCAAAATAATAAAATTAAAAATAAATTATATTCATTCATATAAATGCATTTTAATATTAATAAATATTATTTAAATAACAATTTATTTTCGTATTGTTGATAATCATTTTTCATTAAATCTTATTTTGTTCCACATGAGAATGAATTATTTTAAAATTTTAATTTATATCTTATTAAATTTTTTAAATTTGATTTTTTATTTATTTTTAAATTATTTTTTAAAATATTTTTATGACATTTAAAATAAATATTCAATAAATAAAAAAATCAAATTTTTAAAATAAATTTCTAAAATTAAAAAAGAACCAAAATATTTTGAAAATTTGATGGGGATCATTATTGAAATAAAAATAATTACTAAAAAAATGAATAAAAATTTTAAAAAATGACATTCTATGAGAATAAAAATAAAAATAAAAATGAAATTAAACAAACTGTTTATCAAAAGACGAAATAAACAAAATAAAAAAAGTATTCTGTTGATTGCCAAGAATTAACTTGATATTTTAAAAAAATTTTTTATCATTAAATTTTATAAATTTAAATTTTATTTATAAAATTTAATCAAATTCAAATATCTTTTTTTTTTAAAATATTTTCAAAAAAAACTAAAATAATAATGCTTTTAGATTAAATTACATTTGAAGAAATAAAAGGGCTTTTTTTATTAAAATAGAAAATTTATTTAAACCGTGTAAAGTATTAAAACAAAAAAAATATAACCAATTCAAATCATTTTAATAAAAATAATAAATTTTAAAACTTCTTAATTAAATATATATAAATTTATACATAATATATATAAATAAATATATATATATATATTTCTGATGCTATATATAAGACTTTTTTTTTCCTGCAAAATATACAGAAAATATTTTCAATATTTAATAAAATCAATTTTTTTAATTGAAAAAATTTTAAATATTTATTTTAAATTTGCGAAATAATAAGGAAAATTTGATTTAATAAAATGAATTGCATTTAGAAATGTTTATATTTCATCATTTCCATGTTATATATTTAAATTGTATATTTGAATAAATATATTTAAATATATAAAAAAAAAAAAATCCCTTTTGATTTTGCTTTTTAGAAAAAGATTTGTGATAATTAAAAGTTGGAAATTTTTAAACTTTTTTTTCCATGGATTTTTCAAAGTAATTATATGCAATGTTTTTAATAAAAAATTTAAATTGTTTTTTTAGTAAAAGACTAAAAATTTTCACAATTTATATCAATATATAAGGTAAATTAAAGAAATATTTAAATTATAAAGAAAATTTTAAAAAATTGAATAAATTTAATCTTAATTGGATTAAAAAATTTAAGTCATATTTTACAATTTGGAAATAATATTTTCATTTGTTTTTTTGATTAAAATTTAATAGAACTTGCAATTAATTTTAAATAAAAAATTTTTTTATTTCTTTGGCAATTAAAATAATGTAACAATATTTTTTTTTTAAGATTTTTTTGCAAAAATTTATTTTTTTTTTTTTTTTATTTTTTTTCATTTTTTTTTGAAAAAACTTAAAAAATAAAAAGCAAAAATTTTTGCAAAACAAAAGTTTTAAATTTTAATTTTTTTTTGTTTTAAAAAAATAAAATTTCACTATTTTCATTTATATTTTTTTTTGAATTATCTTTTAAAATTTAAATGAATTTCCAAAATTTTTATCTTTATTATTTTTTCTCCAGAAGAAATTTAATGATATTTTAAAAATCAAATGAATAAAAACAGAAATATAAAAAATTTATTTATATTTAATTTATTTTAAAAACATCGAAAACAATGCATTTTTTATTTCATTTTGACATTTAATCCAATAAAAAACATATTTATATATGAATAAGTTTATTTTTTTCTTAAATTTGAATTAATATACAAATAAATATTATAGAAACATATAATCCATTAGAATATTAAAGACCACCTAGATTAGCCCCTAGTTTACAATCAACAACAGACACACCCAACCTTAAAAAAAACGGAATAAGCCCCCAACCAGGACACCTGGGTGGGGGTATAGCATCCCTAATAGGAGATATGATGCAAGCTTTCGAGCTTTTACAAAAGAACTTCGCCATGCTTGCAAATTCAAACTTGACCCATACGGGCGAGTTATAAATTTGAGTAACAATAAATTTTCACTCAATACATTCAGGGTATTAAATAAAGGACTAAGCTTTTGTCCTAGTCCCCCAAGGTTTGATAAAGACACCTTGGCTAAGGACCTGAAATCCTTCTTTTTAGAAGAATACGGTTAAAAGCCCCCACTATGGGGAAAATGATCATACACCTTCTATACTTGAGACATTAAAAGAGAAGGATACTACCTACACCCCACAAAACACAGACATTACTATACAGACATTCGAACTAGCCGTAACAAATGACATAAAAAAAACAATAGCACGTAAGCTGCCACGTGACAATATGACTGAAGGAGAACGTATAGCCCTCGATACACTGACACATAGGGATGACGTAATCATAACACAGGCTGACAAAGGGGTGCGACAGTGATCTGGGGAATCGAAGAATACATTAAAGAGGCCAACAAACAGCTAGCCGACAAAGAAACCTATAAAAAAGCATACCTACAGATCCCCTTCCAGAATACCAAAAAGAATTAACTAGCTCACTAAACTTAATGCTTCGCAACAATCTAATCGACAAGGAAACATGCACAACACTTACACCCACAAACATTACACCTGCCCGCTTCTATCTCCTTCCTAAAATACACAAAAAGCAACAATCCAGGAAGGCCGGTTATTTCATCGTTCAACTGCCACACGACAAAAAAAAATTCCAAATACATAGACCATTACATACAACCGCTAGCTAAGGAAGTAAAATCCTACATCAGAGACACAACAGATCTACTGAACAAAATTAATCACATACAAACAATACCAGAAAAGCTATTCTAGTGACTATGGACGTTAGGTCACTATATTCAAACATTAAAAACATCGAAGGGCTGGCCGCCCTTCAGGAAGCACTTTACTAAAAGAAGAAAACAGGACCCCCCCACAGAAGTCATCATAAAACTCATGGAGCATGTCCTTACATTGAATACTTTCAACTTCAATGGAGAGCACACTACCTTCAAATAAGAGGTTGTGCCATGGGCACCATTGCAGCTCCATCATATGCTACAATATTCATGGGAAAATTTGAGGAGACCCATATCTATCCAATCATTGGTAGCGACTGCGTATTCTATGCAAGATATATCGATGATATATTCTTTGTATACACGGGTAGTGATGACAAACTTACCCAATTCCTTATGACCCTAAACACAGTGCACGACTCAATTAAGTTTGAATATGAAAAATCCACAACATCAGTAACATTTTTAGACACCCGCATTTACATAGATGAAAACAGGAAACTACAAACGACACTACACACTAAAATCACCGACACCCACAACTATCTACACTTTAAGTCTTCCCACCCTAAACACCTCAAAGAGAACCTTCCCTATTCACAAGCACTTAGACTCAGAAGGATATGTTCCAACAATGAAGAATTAAATAAACACATTGAAAATCTGGAGCATCAATTCACAACACGTGGCTATAAACAACACCTAATCAGGGAACAAATAAATAAAGCAATTTCCACACCTAGAGAAGACACCCTAATATACAAGATTAAAAATAAATCTAGCCGCATCCCTCTAGTAACCACTTTCAATCCCACTCTGCCTCCACTATCCCAAATAATCAAACGTCGCTGGGAAATACTACATCTCAAACCAGACCTAAAAAAAAAAAGCTTAAGGAACCCGGCCTTCTTGCATATCGTAGACCTAAGAACCTAAAAAAGAAATCATAGGTAGTAACCACATTTTCAGGGGACAAGGTAATCCGTAATAAACTGAGAACAAAAACAACAGGATTTTCCCAACCATGTAACAACAAAAAAAAAGTTTATGTTGCAACCATATTAAAAACACGAATTCATTCACTAGCTCAATCACTAAATCTAAATCTTTCAAAATCTACCACGATTCTAACTGTAGAAGTCAAAACATAATTTACCTCCTAGAATGCACACTATGCCAGAAACAATATGTAGGAAAAATCTGAATGGCCCTTTAACTACAGAATTAATAATTATCGTAAGCGAATTAAATCGACTCCCCATGAAAGTTATTACCTGTAGAACAACATTTCCGCCTAGAAAAACACGATTTCAAAACCCATGCCAGATTCACTATAATTGAGAGAATAGAAAAGTTCAGAGCAGATAACATTAGAAAATTTTTAGAGTCCCATGAAAATAAGTGGATACAACGTCTAAAAACACAATACCCAGCCGGGCTAAATCATAAATTTAACAACATATAATATTAATAATAATCAAATCAAAACCTACCCACATTTCTCACCCACACAAGACAGACATGCTTAAGGAGGAATGGAGGCCTCACACTTATACACTCACCCACACAATTATACACACATACACACACCATACTCACTCACTCCCTAATGAGCCAAATGATAACACACACCTACAGCAATACACACGCTTACACATATCATACTCACTCACTCCCTAAGAACCAAATAACACACACACAAACACTAAACAGAGACACATCCCCTCACCAGGTCCAATAAAACTGTCAAACTGACCAGAGAATTCAGGATAAAATGTATCTTATCCAGTTCTTATCTCAAATAACAACTTAAAAGAGACTGTTTGACCAACACAAGGAATGTTAAAAGATTCATGTTAAAAAAATAAAAAAAAAAAAAAAAAATGAAAACTACAGACAAAAGTTCATTTTCTCCAACAAAAGACATTCATTTCTGTAGTTCATTGCTAACAGCAAGCAGAAATATTTCTTCTCCCGATGATGGCCATTTCGGTCGAAACTAGTCGAGGAATTTAAATGGAATAATAATAATAAAAAAAAAAAAAGAATATTAATCTACAACCCAGTGTGTCTAATGATTTTAATTTTTAATTTTTTTTTTTTTTATTTTCTTATTGTTCAAAATATAATCATGAATAATGGACACGGGACTGAACCAAATGCCGAGGACATAACACCAACAGAACCAATAAACACAGAATTATTGGCTATCCGCATGAATAGAGCAACCAACAAATTAGCCAGGTATGAATCACACCGGGAATATATTGGGATATGCCTGAAGGATCGATTAGTACCAACTAATTTCAGGATTGATTTAGAACCTTCTATAGGTAACCACAATGACGCGTTTCTAGCATCATGGTACCGTAAATTAGAAGACTTCTCCAGGAACTCATGCAGGATACCATGCAGTTCTGCCAAGAAAAAAAACAGCAACAAAAGCAGAAAATTAACCTGCTCGATGAGAAAATAAAAAAAACAAACGGACACGGAAGAATATACCAACATCAAGAATGTCATAAAAGCACACACAGACCAAACAGTGAGGGAACTACAAAAAACAAAAACTGAAAAACAAAGGAAATTAAGATGGAATATTTCCTCGACAGAGGAACAAAAAAAAATGAAAGCCAAACTCTGAAAAAAAGTGAACGACCATATCCAAAAGAAAAAACAAAACACCGCCACCACACAACCAAATGCAAACACAAAACAGACCAAATAATAAAAACCTACAGACAAACAGCAGCACCACAAAACCAACAATAACAACACCGCCACCATCAACAATAGCTAGAACCTCAATACAAACACACAAAAAAAACCACAAAGTACCTACGCGGACATCCTTAGGGTGCCGTACAAACATACACAAACCAAAACACAGCAGCCCTTCTACAGAACGCATAACTCCATTAGACAGCCCAGACCACCTAGATTAGCCCCTAGTAGAACAGTCAACAACAGACACACCCAACCTTAAAAAAAACAAAATAAGCCCCCAACCAGGACACCTGGGTGGGGGTATAGCATCATCCCTAATAGGAGATATGATGCTAGCTTTCGAGCTTTTAAAAAAACTTCGCCATGCTTGCAAAAAATCAAAAATTGACCCATACGGGCGAGTTATAAATTTGAGTAACAATAAATTTTCACTAATATTATATTCAGGGTATTAAATAAAGGACTAAGCTTTTGTCCTAGTCCCCAAAGGTTTGATAAAGACACCTTGGCTAAGGACCTGAAATCCTTCTTTTTAGAAGAATACGGTTAAAAAAGCCCACTATGGGGAAAATGATCATACACCTTCTATACTTGAGACATTAAAAGAGAATATACTACCTACACCCAAAAAACAGACAGACATTACTATACAGACATTCGAACTAGCCGTAACAATGACAAAAAAAAACAATAGCACGTAAGCTGCCACGTGACAATATGACTGAAGGAGAACGTATAGCCCTCGATACACTGACACATAGGGATGACGTAATCATAACACAGGCTGACAAAGGGGTGCGACAGTGATCTGGGGAATCGAAGAATACATTAAAGAGGCCAACAAACAGCTAGCCGACAAAGAAACCTAAAAAAGCATACCTACAGATCCCTTCCAGAATACCAAAAGAATTAACTAGCTCACTAAACTTAATGCTTCGCAACAATCTAATCGACAAGGAAACATGCACAACACTTACACCCACAAACATTACACCTGCCCGCTTCTATCTCCTTCCTAAAATACACAAAAAAGCAACAATCCAGGAAGGCCGGTTATTTCATCGTTCAACTGCCACACGACAAAAATTTCCAAATACATAGACCATTACATACAACCGCTAGCTAAGGAAGTAAAATCCTACATCAGAGACACAACAGATCTACTGAACAAAATTAATCACATACAAACAATACCAGAGAAAGCTATTCTAGTGACTATGGACGTTAGGTCACTATATTCAAACATTAAAAACATCGAAGGGCTGGCCGCCCTTCAGGAAGCACTTACTAAAAAAAGAAAACAGGACCCCCCACAGAAGTCATCATAAAACTCATGGAGCATGTCCTTACATTGAATACTTTCAACTTCAATGGAGCACACTACCTTCAAATAAGAGGTTGTGCCATGGGCACCATTGCAGCTCCATCATATGCTACAATATTCATGGGAAAATTTGAGGAGACCCATATCTATCCAATCATTGGTAGCGACTGCGTATTCTATGCAAGATATATCGATGATATATTCTTTGTATACACGGGTAGTGATGACAAACTTACCCAATTCCTTATGACCCTAAACACAGTGCACGACTCAATTAAGTTTGAATATGAAAAATCCACAACATCAGTAACATTTTTAGACACCCGCATTTACATAGATGAAAACAGGAAACTACAAACGACACTACACACTAAAATCACCGACACCCACAACTATCTACACTTTAAGTCTTCCCCACCCTAAACACCTCAAAGAGAACCTTCCCTATTCACAAGCACTTAGACTCAGAAGGATATGTTCCAACAATGAAGAATTAAATAAACACATTGAAAATCTGGAGCATCAATTCACAACACGTGGCTATAAACAACACCTAATCAGGGAACAAATAAATAAAGCAATTTCCACACCTAGAGAAGACACCCTAATATACAAGATTAAAAATAAATCTAGCCGCATCCCTCTAGTAACCACTTTCAATCCCACTCTGCCTCCACTATCCCAAATAATCAAACGTCGCTGGGAAATACTACATCTCAAACCAGACCTAAAAAAAAAACTGCTTAAGGAACCCGGCCTTCTTGCATATCGTAGACCTAAGAACCTAAAAGAAAAATCATAGGTAGTAACCACATTTCAGGGGACAAGGTAATCCGTAAGAAACTGAGAACAAAAAACAACAGGATTTTCCCAACCATGTAACAACAAAAGAAGTTTATGTTGCAACCATATTAAAAACACGAATTCATTCACTAGCTCAATCACTAAATCTACTTTCAAAAAAATCTACCACGATTCTAACTGTAGAAGTCAAAACATAATTTACCTCCTAGAATGCACACTATGCCAGAAACAATATGTAGGAAAATCTGAATGGCCCTTTAACTACAGAATTAATAATTATCGTAAGCGAATTAAATCGACTCCCTATGAACAGTTATTACCTGTAGAACAACATTTCCGCCTAGAAAAACACGATTTCAAAACCCATGCCAGATTCACTATAATTGAGAGAATAGAAAAGTTCAGAGCAGATAACATTAGAAAAATTTTAGAGTCCCATGAAAATAAGTGGATACAACGTCTAAAAACACAATACCCAGCCGGGCTAAATCACAAATTTAACAACATATAATGGTAACAATCAAATCAAAACCTACCCACATTTCTCACCCACACAAGACAGACATGCTTAAGGAGGAATGGAGGCCTCACACTTATACACTCACCCACACGATTATACACACGTACACACACCATACTCACTCACTCCCTAATGAGCCAAATGATAACACACACCTACAGCAATACACACGCTTACACATATCATACTCACTCACTCCTAAGAACCAAATAACACACACACAAACACTAAACAGAGACACATCCCCTCACCAGGTCCAATAAAACTGTCAAACTGACCAGAGAATTCAGGATAAAATGTATCTTATCCAGTTCTTATCTCAAATAACAACTTAAAAGAGACTGTTTGACCAACACAAGGAATGTTAAAAGATTCATGTTAAAAAGATAAAAAATAAAAAAAAAAATGAAAACTACAGACAAAAGTTCATTTTCTCCAACAAAAGACATTCATTTCTGTAGTTCATTGCTAACAGCAAGCAGAAATATTTCTCCTCCTCCGATGATGGCCATTTCGGTCGAAACTAGTCGAGGAATTTAAATGGAATAATAATAATAAAAAAAACGAAAGAATATTAATCTACATTCCTTTCTCCTCCTCTCCACCTGCTCCCTCAATCAGCGATCAAAACGACTATTTCATTTTGATCGCTTTTTATTCATATAATTTTCCGTAATTTATTCAAACTCTCTGTTTTTAAAATTGTTGTATTTTTCTTTCATTCATTTTCCTCTTTTTTTTCTCTAGTTCATTTTCCGCTCTTCTTATTGTCTATATCATTCTTTATTACCTTTTTAATTCTGATATCTCCTCATTATCATCTTTTTCCATGGGGATCGTCAATAGTTTTCTTTTCCTCTTAGCAATTTAGACTATTTTTTCTCTCATAGTTCACCTACATCATCATCATCATCATCTTCTTCTTCTTCTTCTTCTTCTCAAATCAACCGTTTTTTTCATTTGCTCCTGCATTTTTATTCCTTTCTTAATATTTTAGTCTTATTCCATCATCATCATCATCATCATCATCCTTTTCCTTTGGCTTTGACCAGGTTAGTTTCCCTTAGTGGGGAAAATTGTTGGTAATGAGAAGGGCTATGAAGTAGGGAAAATTGTAGATAGTGAGAGGGGCTACGAAGTGGAGAAAATTGTGGATATTAGGAAGGGCTGTGAAGTGGGCAAAATTTGAGTCGGTGGGATGTGCTATGAAATGAGAAAAATTGGGTATAGTGGAAAGGGCTATGAATTGGGGACAACTGTGGAATTTGGAAGGGATTTTCAGTTGAGAAAATTTTGGATAGTGGGAAAAACTATACATTTGGGAAAATTCGAGATAGTTGGAAGGGATACGAGGTGGGGATAATTGGGGATAGTGGGAAGTGCTATTCAGTTGGGAGAATTAAAGAGAGTGGGAAGCGCTATGAGATGGGGAAATTTGTGCATAGATGGAATGGCTATGAGGTGGGAAATTTGGGGATAGTGGGAAGTGCTATTCAGATGGGTGGGGATAGTTGGGGATAGTAGGAAGTCCTATGGGGAGAATTGGGGATAGTAAGGATGGGGATAGTTGGGCTTTGAGGTAGGAAAATTGGGGTTAGTGGGATGTGCTATTCAGATGGGAGAATTGGGGATAGGGATAGTAGGAATAGCTATGAGGTAGGAAAATTGGGCGATAGTTGGGCTTTGAGAATTGTAGGAAAATTGGGCATAGTGGGAAGTGCTATTCAGATGGGAGAATTGGTGATAGTAGGAAGCGCTATGAGGTGGGGATAGTTGGGCATTGAGGTAGGAAAATTGGGGACAGTGTGAAATGCTATTCAGATGGGGAATTGGGGATAGTAGGAAGCGCTATGAGGTGGGGATAGTTGGGCTTTGAGGTAGGAAAATTGGGGATAGTGGGAAGTGCTATTCAGATGGGAGAATTGGGGATAGTAGGAAGCGCTATGAGGTGGGGATAGTTGGGCTTTGAGGTAGGAAAATTGGGGACAGTGGGAAGTGCTATTCAGATGGGAGAATTGGGGATAGTAGGAAGCGCTATGAGGTGGGGATAGTTGGGCTTTGAGGTAGGAAAATTGGGGACAGTGGGAAGTCCTATTCAGATGGGAGAATTGGGTATTTGTAGGAAGCGCTATGAGGTGGGGATAGTTGGGCTTTGAGGTAGGAAAATTTTTTTGGGAATTGCTATTCAGATGGGAGAATTGGTATTTGTAGGAAGCGCTATGAGGTGGGGATTGTTGGGCTTTGAGGTAGGAAAAATGGGGACAGTGGGAAGTGCTATTCAGATGGGAGAATTGGGGATAGTAGGAAGCGCTATGAGGTGGGGATTGTTGGGCTTTGAGGTAGGAAAAATGGGGATACTGGGAAGTGCTATTCAGATGGGAGAATTGGGGATAGTAGGAAGCGCTATGTGGTGGGCATAGTTGGGCCTTGAGGTAGGAAAATTGGGGATAGTGGGAAGTGTTATTCAGATGGGAGAATTGCGGATAGTCGGAAGCGCTATGAGGTGGGGATAGTTAGAAGGGCTATGGGGTAGGAAAATTGGGTATAGTGGGAAGTGCTATTCAGATGTGAGAATTGGGGATAGTATGAAGCGCTATGAGGTGGGGATAGTTGGGCTATAATGTAGGATAGTTGGAAGTGCTATGAGGTGGAGAAATTTTGAGATAGGGGAAGTGCTATCAGTTGGGTGAATTGGGGATAGGGGAAACGCTATGAGATGGGGACAATTGGAAATAGTTGGAATTGCTATGAAGTGGGGAGAATTGCGGATACCGGGAAGGGCTATTCATTTGGGTGAATTGCGGATGGTGTGAAGTTCTATGCGGTGGGGATGTTTGTACATAGTTGGAAGGGCTATGAAGTGTGGAGAATTGGTGATAGTTGGAAGGGCTGCATTGTGGAGAGTGGGAAGCGTTATGAGGTGGGATTATTTGTAAATAGTTAGAAGGGCTATGAATTGGGGAGAATTGGTGATAGTGGGTAGGGCTATTCAGTTGGGTGAATTTCGGATAGTGGGAAGCGTTATGAGTTGGTGATATTTGTAAATAGTTGGAAGAGCTACGAAGTGTGGAGATTTGGTGGTAGTTAGAATGGCTATTCAGTTGGGTGAATTAGATATAGTGGGAAGCGTTATGAGTTGGGGATATTTGTAAATAGTTGCAAGGGCTATGAATTGGTGAGTATTTGAGATAGTGCGAATCGCTATGATGTGGGGAAATTTGTGGATAGTTGGAAGGTCTATGAGGAGGTGAAAATTGGGGATAGTGGGAAGTGCAATTCATTTGGAAGGATATTGGATAGTTGGAAGCACTAGAAATTTCTCGAAAATCGTAAATATTTGGAAGGGCTATACTTTGCGGGAAAATTGTGTATAGTGGTATGGGCTATGATGTCAGGAAACTTGGGATAGTAGGAGGGGCTATGAAATGGGGATATTTGGGGATAGTCGGAAGCGATATTCTTTAGGAAAATGAAGCAAAGTGGAAAGGGTTATTCTGTGCGGAAAATCTGGTACAGTAGGGACGTCTATTCAGTGGAGAATATAGGGAATAGTTGGATGTGTTTTGTAGTGCAGAAAATCCCGGATAGTGCGTATGGATATGAATTGGGTTAAATTGGGGATAGTGGGAAGTGCTATAATCTGCGGGAAATTCGGAATATTGGAAAGCGCTATTCATTGAGAATATTTGGTATAGTGGGAAGACATAAGAAGTGCGGGAATATTGGAGATATTGGGAAATGCTATGTAGTGGAGAAATTGGGGATAGTTTTAAGGTCTATTCAGTGGGCAAAATCGGTGATAGTCGGGAGTGCTATGAAGTCCCGGATAATTGGGTTTAATGAGAAGGTCTATGAAGTGGAGAATATTGGAAATGGTGGGAAAGGCTCTGTAGTTGGGAAAATTGGGTATAATGGGAAAAGCTATCAAGTGGTGCAAATTGGTGATAGTATGAATGCGGGAAAAATCTTTGCAGCTGATGCTCTTATAAGGCATGAAATTCAGCGTCGTCTAAATGCTGTCTTCCATTTGTTTCGCTATTTTTAGACGCTTGACAGCTGATAACCGGAGATAAATTCGTCGAACTATTCTTTCAGCAAGAATCAGCACCTACTCATTATGATTTGGCATTAAGGGACTACCTTAACCAAACCATTGAATGGCCACCACGTTCACTTGACCTAACACCAATAGATTAATTTTTGGGGGTCTGTTACAGAACAAGTTTTATGAGTGAAATCATCACACAGTGGACGAATTAAATGAGTACATCTCAGAAGTTTTTATTGAAACTGAATCAGATCGAAATTTCTGTCCTTCTATGTGTCTTAGTTATTCTGAAAAGGTTCGAGGAATTCTGCAATATTGAAGAAAGTCATTAATGACTTAAGAAGTGCTGAAAATGTAAACAAAATGTTAAACAAAAAAGTTCTAATCAAATATGATTGGAACAGATAAACATAAATGTAATAAAATATTTAAAATGTCAAGTGCATACCTAGTTAATGTAAAAATTGATTTTGGTTCAACTTTTTTATTACATTCTATTTGATGGTCTGTAATTATCCATTCTTTATCTATACTTCTGAAATAAATTCAGTTTTTCATTCCGTAAACATCTGTTTGGCCATCTATTATTAATATCTGATACAATTGCATGTCTTTTAATCTACCAACTAGTGTGACTTCTGATATTTTTGTCTTGGTCAACCTAGGAACTTTCCGTTTAAATTAAGGACTACTTTTCGGAAAATATTATTTATGTTATTGTTATTAATAAGCTTCCGTTCAAGATTAATCCATTCGTTATGCAAAAAAAAAAAATCTTTATTTAGCAACTTTTCCTTAATGATGGTTTTATGCTTATTGTTATTAGAAAACGTTGTGTAGTAAAGAAACTATGTATCTTTTTCATTATTATTGATTGCAGATGCAGAAAAAATGAGTTCCTTGATAATGTTGTCTAAGAAAAGAGAGAAAAAAGCATTTGCCATCAACTGTAAGACGGCAGCAAGAGAAAAAAGGACAAGATGTGAAATAGATGGAAAGGTGAACATTACAAAAAATTTAAATATCTGGGAAGTGGTTTAACAGGAAGATGTGGCACTGAACTCCGAAATTGCACGTGCTTAACAAAGTACTAAGAAATGTACTTAGAAACAATGAAAAGGTACTGGATTGCTATGTTATATGTCGATCTTCTAGGTGTAGCTTAGATGTGGTACAAAGCCAAAAGTATGGGTCACCCGAGGAGTTCAAACTCACTATTCAATCCTAATTGTTCTCGGGGAACAAGCTTGCTAACAATTACACCACATCAGAGTGTACATTACTTTGTGATATATATCTTCTTACATGCCAATTAATATTGGACTATCTCTTCACAGATGAAGAGGAAACCGGAAGCAAGAGAATTGTGGTTCTACAGAAAGATGCGAAGAATTCAATAGAAAGGGCGAGTAAGCAACAAGGAAGACTTAAAGAAAATTTTAAAAAAGAACATTTATATTCAAAATCAGAAAAAGCTGCATTTTTCGATATACTGAGGAAGGATGACATGGCAAACTTAGCTTTTATTGTGCATATCGAGACAGCAGAGACATAGTTTTCGAGTTTGCATGAATGTGATTCACTTGATCTTGTGTTTTATTCTATGGGGATTTGTGAGAGGACAGATCAATATTCCGCCATCCTCTTTCAAGCCTAAAAGAATTTAAGTTACTGAGATAGTAACAATTTAAATGGGTTCAGTTTTTGGGGACATCCTGTATATTCATTTTCATTAACAGAATCTTTATAATCTAAATCTTAATTTTATTCGTTCTTCTGAATATTGTTAGTATTATAACTTTTTTCCCCGTTATTATCGTTAAAAATGTCATTAATGGTTCTGAGCTGAGGGGTGAACATAACTTTGCGTCTTTTGTGCTTGACGCATTCGATACTATTTCCCAAATTCCTTTGCTTCTTAATTTGCTTTGGGGATACTTGATGTCACTGCTTGTGTAGAGATGTCGATGAAAGCATTTTTGCTCGTGTGCTGAGAAAAGCGTTTTATTTTTATTCTGAGTATATTAGCTGATATATAATCATCACCCGGACGAAACATCTAAAAATCGGAGATGATCTGAAATCGAAAAGCAATAATAATAATACTAATAATAACAATAAGATAAAAAAGATTGAGTGAGTGAGGGGGAGAGATAGAGAGTGAGATAGCAGCAGCAGCGATCCATAAAATTGACGCTCGTATACAAATATACGAACTTTAATATTATCATCATAATAGTCTGATAAGAGTGTACCAAGAACTTTTATTACAGGCACGGTGGTTTAATGGATAGCGGCTCAGATTGAGGAATCCTTAGACCAGGGTTCAAATTCCATTAGGTTCGCGTACGTTCTTGCGAACGATATGAATCCTCTTCTTCTTCGTATCCCTCCAGCTACGGGTAAACAGCAGGTCAAAACTGTGTGTAGCTTGGCGTAGCACATACTATGCAGCTAAAGAAAGGATCTTTTCCGTAAGGTCGAATAATGATGATAATGATTACAGGTAAATGTTTGCAACAGAATAGCAATTTTTATGCATACAGGTGGGACCGAGTCAGAAATATCATTTGAATCGAGTAATCTATTCCGTCCCGACATCCTCGGATATAGTGTGTTCCTACAGATCAAAATTTGACTTCCATGTCACCCTGTCACCCTAGCAACCTAATCGTTCAAAATAAAATTAAAAAAAAAAAATTTCTGTTTATGATGCTCTTCACTAAATAGTGGATCAGTCCTTAGCGTACACATCCAATCGGTTATTGTCGGTGTCCCGACTACGAGAATTTACGCGAACTAGTAGATTGGTATCTAGGTCCCGCTCTTTTTCAGTTGAAATAGTTAATATAACAACTAATTCTACTCCAAGTTTCTTTACTCGCTCTTCCCGCCAGTTGAAGTCCTTTCCATTTATTTGCTTCACTGATAACTAGAATCTTCAAAATTTAAATGCAACCTCAATCGCCTTTTTCTATCTCCTTGAATCCCGTTCAGCGTTCATCCTTTTCTCGGTCCCCCGCTATACCCAGTTTTTTGTTCTCCCACTTTTACTCTCTGTCACCCGCTGCGTACTAGCGGCTTGAAATGATTAAAAAAATGACAAACATTTTGTATTAGTGAACAAGACATTTACTGTTTACAATTACCTATTTTAATTCACGTACATAACTATCATATTAACACATCTTACGACCTGAAACTGTGAGAGCTATTGTTAGTGTAGTTAGTTTCAGGGCATTTATTATTATATTATTGTTGTCGAAGATGATGATGATGATGTGTTTTACTTTTGATTTTTGCAGAAGGAGTTGAACCCAAGTCTTAACTAGAAACTTCAACGGATCGAAATAGTTTTTTTTTTTTTTTGCTTTTCATCAGAAGACGCATTTCCTTCATATAGTGGAATCTACTCATTCAAAATATCAATTAATTAGTAAATTATTTGGGTTATTGTATTTGATATTATATGTATTGGCAAACATTACAGAATGTTGCAATTAAGTATGTCCATTTATCAATATATTATTCTAGCAGCTGCATTTCTCCTTCCTCTTCTTCTTCCTCTTCTTCTTCCTTTTCTTCTTCTTCTTCTTCTTCTTCTTATTATTATTATTATTATTATTGCTTTTGTTCCCTTTTATCTCAGCTTCAAATATGTGAAGAGATGTTCCTATCCGCAAACTCAGATGCTAAGCACATACCTAAGGGCTTCATTGTTCTTAGAAGGCATGGCGTTTGTAGTTTTCTGAATTTACTCTTTCTGTCTAGTAATAGGAACTAAAGTCGCGATAACTGTGAAGATCACAAATCATTTCACTCCGTTTTTAGATCCTATTCTAGTTTCGTTTCAATTCATATTTGATCACTTTCTCTTCATCCTTCTTGCCACATCAAATATCAAAAAGGGAAACCCTATATCGATAATCCTGCAAAATGTAGCCACCTTTTCAAAAGTTGGAATACCTGCTTTAAATACTTATTATTATTAAATACTTTTCCAAATATTTATGATTCTTTATTATTGTTGTTGTTGTTAGTGTTTTGTTCATTTTTTTCTCAAACTATTTAGAATATATCGTGTACATATCTGTCAAGTTGTATCAAGGATTTCAAACACACAATACATTCACCAAAATATACGCAGTTTCTCCAAAGGAGACTATTTTCGGATGAGTCCTAGTTACTATGTTATCCAGCTTGTCAATAAAGTTAGATGTTTCAATGGGATTGATCACAATGCTCTAATCACTACTGGAATCACCGTGACATTCTCCTCATTTATTCCAAACAATCTTGCCATCTCAACTTTCAAATCAATGTGGTTTCTAATTTTCTCGATCACTTTGTTTGCTATATTTGTGTCATTTAGTATCGCAAACATAAAAAAATACAGTTCTTAGTGCTGTTATCTAACACAATAATATCTGGACGGCGATGGAATATCCTTCTGTCTGTATGAAAATCATAGTCCCAGAATATTGTGGAATATCCAGTTTCCAAGACACATGATTGTACTAATTGTCTACAATTTAGTATCCATACTTTCGACACAGTAACCAGTGTATATAACTTATCATGGCGTATCTTTTATATTATTATTATTATTATTATTATTATTATTATTTCTTTTGATTTATGTTGTATAAGCATTTCTGTCCGTGTGCTAAGGTCAGAAATGGCATTATGTCACTTTCCACTGACAAAAAAATATTACATAGATAAAGCCCTTCGTAAAGTGTAGGCTGTATTGTCAGAACAATTTTTTGGATTTCCTTGAGGGATGGACATCCAGGAATTCTTTCAATTAGTCTACTGCAATCTTATTATTATTATTATTATTATTATTATTATTATTATTATTATTGATTTCTGTTGTATAATCATTTCTGTCCGGGTGCTAAGGTCAGAAATTGCATTATGACATTTTCCACTAAACATTTATGTTCTTGTTGCCTTTATCTACGGCAATATAATTATTTCAGTGATTCGGCATGATTCTCTATATTTTTTTTTCCCCTTTCTCTCAGAAGTAAAACGTCATTAATATCTGTTTGTAAGAATCTGTGGAATGCCATAACTGACGACGACCTTAAGGAACATGGCATTTAAAATAAGCATTCATGAAAAGGTTCTCTCAGGCGATAAAAAGAGAGCAATTTCTTTTTTACTGATAGAATTTGTTAATAATATTCTAGGTGTAACAGTAAATGTAAAATGTTTAACTTTATCAACGTCTCCTTCAATGCATTTACTTTGGGAATATATACGACATCGATATCATAAAGGGCAAGATGTAACATAGCTTAACATTAAGAGAAATACTACTTTTGCTTGTGCACGCTGTCAAAGATCTCTTCAAATATTAGGCTAGTTTTATATGTAAATACACTAGGTTGATCAAAAGTTCTTTTGTATTTCAAAATTTAATAGTTCAAACAAATAACGTACGAAAGAGATTATTCATAAAAATATATCAAATAATATTCTTTTGTCTGTTGCTATCGTCGTATCAGAAGCTAAATTCCACGCTCTTACCTTTTGTCGTTTAAGGCAAAAAAATAAAAACTCCATCCGTTTTCTACTCATCCATATTGTTGAATCTCCATCTTCTCAGGAAATGAGCCATGACTCTAAAAGTTTGGAATCTGATGACTCAATATCCTTACTGTATAAAGGTTGAAGCAGCACTTCCAGACCTACACCACCATGTTCCTCTAGTTTTTTTCTTGGACACATAGTCATTGTGTTCTAGGCATTGTCACGCTGTAGGAGTGTAGGTCTTCGATTCAGCAATGCCGGATAGCAGATTCTCAAAGTATCATATATTTGCTACAGATGTTGTGCGTAAAGCTTACCGTCTACAGCATGGCAATCAGGAACAAGCTCAAAGTGCAACACCCCATTTGAAATTCATCAAACAAGCAACATAAACCCTTATTTTTAGAAAGTTTCCGAAGACTTGCCGCAACCAAGCTACTGATTTCTCCTATTAGGATTACAAAAATATATCCATCTGTTGTTTGTAATTGTTTAGATGACATTGAGCCATTGGTCAATTCATGAGGAAGTTGGCGGATTCGTCTGTTCACAAGGTCGATCTTATGGAATTGTCGAGTGGCAGGGACCAATGCCGACATTGTATGTGTGTTTTCTTGGTTGTTCAATCATTTCATGTAAAGCCTCATTTTTTTACAACAAAAACTCTTTCTGACTTTGGTTTGTCTTCGAGGCTGCTTTAACTTTCCTTGAAACGTTTGAACCCGTTTTGGGCTACACATTCGTTAACAGTTCTTTCTCATCATTAATTTAATTTGCCTCTGATCTTTCACTCAGTCCTTTTCCCACAAGTAACGTTATTCGTTATTTATCTACTCAAATGGAAATTACGATTACCATGTCGGCATTTCCGTTGTTTTAATACATTTTTCATGAAGGATGAGACACAAATCCCAATCTTTTTCTGCGCTAAAATTTGTGAAGTTGACGTAGCCAAAAGAAAAGCTCATCAGAATTATCGCTGTGAAAATGTTTATAGAAAATGGAGAGGGGATTGACAATAAGACGTGAAGAAAGTAAGTTAAGATTGATATTTCAGAGTCTTCTCTGGATTTTGTGAAGACCTATAGAGATATAGAAGAAGCACGAGACCAGTTAGGAAGCAGTTTTCAATGACTGACAAAAATATGCAATGCTTTTCCCGGGATTTTAATTTTTAAACATCAATGCAATACGTTTGTCTTGAAACGAATATTGGTTGCATGAATCTGACGATCCAACAGATATAAGTTATATGTGGTCAACTAGCGATATAAAACATTCTCTAGATTTTTAGTTAATACAAGTTTAAAAACGTAAAAATAGTAACGCAAATAACTTGGATATACTAAAAGGAAATGGCAAATTGTTTCTTTTCAGTGAAAATCTTAAAAGTTCTCGATTGATAAAATAAAAAAAATATTGCATAGGAAGCAGGTTAAAGTGAAACAGTATCTTGCTCTGATTCTGTTTTGTAGTTAATCGAAAATATTATATAGAAGAATAACTTATAGTTATGGTTAGGAGAATAACTCTTCGTTTGGGGCGTATGTAACGTACTTCATATATTGCGCTGAAGAAGGAAGAGGGTTCGACAAACAATGAATACAAAATCACATTTGAAAGCTGAGAGAAAAAAACTGTAAAGAAATAGAGCTATTATTAGATAATAGTAAGAGGAAATGTGTTTTGGGATACTAGCCAATGTCGGAAAGAATTCGTCTTGTGAAATTGAAATGGAAGCCATTCAATACAACTATCTTATTATTTTATGCAATGGTGTCTTTGAGAACAGAAGAAGAAAAAGATAAGCTTTACAGTACAGTAGATAATGCCAAAAGCGAAAGCAAATCGAAAGAGGATTCTCATCATCATGGCGGACTTAAATGAAAAAAAGAATAAGTAAGAAACAACATGGAGAAATGGTAAGAATGGATTTGGATCTCGCAACGCACGTAGGCAAAAATGTAGCCATTGGTGTACGGCAAACGACCAATTAATAAATCAGATATGGCCTGAAGAACACCGAAACCATACTTGAAAAATCGAAAGACCAACATAGATATAAAGAAATAACATATAGAAAGTAAAAATTTATGGAAGTGCAATTCTACTCTATAAAGAAAAACTCATTTACTTGAAACAAACCCAAACATACAAAATATAGAAATACAGTTCTAGACACTGAAATCACACTCAAGAACCAACTCTAGGAGCGATCATACCCAAGTCATATACAAACTAAATATAATATTACAGGAATTAAAGAAACCTAATGAAACGCCTACATTTCAAAATACAAAACACTAAAACAAATCAGGAATATGGACAAAAATAGTTTAATATTATTAATGACAAATATAAAAGCAAAGAAGCGATTAGTAAATCAAATTGAAAAACTTGAATGAAAGTAAAAGTAAAAAGAGGTCAAAAGTGATTATCCCACGAAAGAAAATACGCAAAAAATGCTGTAGATGACAGATATAATTCTGGAAGTCATTAAAATAGACAACAGTTCTAAGGATTAAAAATAGATATAAGTAAGCAAAATATATATGGGTCAACGAGAAGTGTACGAAGATAGAAACAGTGCGGAAAATAGACGTAGAAGGCATGCATAAAATGATAAGAGATAATGCAGGACAGAAAACGTTCACTTCGACAGTATGTATTAAGTCTAAGTAACATCGAATGTTCATAACTGTTGTGTATGATACACCTAATTTACATAAGCGGACTACCGACCATATAAATATGGGTTGGTACCGGAAGACGGGGAAGATAGTAGAGATTAAGAAATTGAATCCAGAGACTCTGCCCGACTGCGATTTAGTCAACCCATTATGCAGGAACAGTCTTCCCAAGAATATACCAAACTAACTGTAAATATTGTGTACCTATTCTTTGTTTCAATACATTTTGTTAACGTACATTTTGTGTTGTATTATTCCATGCTTATTTAAGCTTCAACAATAACAGAATAAGAAACGATACTAGAATACATAGAAAATACATAGATTTTTTATTTGAATTTTATAGTAAACCAAGAATATATATAAACAACGAAGTATCTGTCGAACGAAGATCGACGCAAGCCAATATTAACAGAAACAACGCTTTGGGAAGGAATGAGACTGTAATAGAGACACTGTTAACATTGGACACTTTAGAGATCGAGGTTTTCCTTCCAGATTCTTTTGGAGTAATTGGCAGAGGTGGAGAAGGAAGGGGTCCCGTTGGGATGGATGCTGCAAATGTAGTACCTATTTTGTGCCGGAAATTTTCTCCCCTTCCTGGAATTTCAAAACACTGTTACGTAACATTTGTTAATTGTTTTTTTTTAACCGGCCAAATATTTTGATAAGACAAGCTAACTGACCAGATTAAAAAAAAATTAATGACCAAATTTATTGGAAACATTCGGGTACCCACGTTAAAAATGACCTTTTTACCCCAAAATTTTACCGATTTGCAACTGAAATTTTAAAAAGGGGATTAAGGTAAATATTTTAGAATTTACCAGCAGATAGATCTTTATAGTGATTTATTAATCGTAGCTTAGATGTGGCACAAAGCCAAAAGTATGAAAGTACAGGGCCCACTATTCAGTCGTAATCAACAAAGTGAGACAAGATTGCTAATCATTACACCAAGCCGAAGTCTTCTCGGATCGATTTTTATAGGTAACCAAAAGAAACCAGGTGCAAATGAGTCAGCTTAATGAGCCTCATATAGTTAAGACTCTAATGAACAGAGCTCATAGCATAAGTAGATCGTTAATAAGGCAAGAACTGTTTGGCTTTGTTAAAGCAAAGAAAGTGGTAACTAATTTGATTGTAATCAGAGCAAGCAACATAAATGCAGGAAGTACTATACAAAAATATCGTACAATATACAAAATCATTTTCATATCTGAAAATCTATTAGAAAAACAGAGGAAACTTGACTTATATTGCAACTATATTAAAATAATTTGTAATATTTAGTGGTAATCAAATATGATACAAAAAAATAAATACAACATAAAAGGTTTCAAGTGTTTAAAAAAAAGGCTTAAATGAATAGATTCAAGTGGATACAAAGATATGATCCTTAAGTTATAAATATAAACCGACCAGCAATTATTATCAAACAAAGTTAAAAACAACATAATTGATACGCATCGTCCTCCCATTCTTGACAATAAATGACAAAGGAAACTATTTTTGAAGAATATTAAGACGAGTGGCGGGACGCTGGTCTCTCGTATGTAAGTCTACTAGAACAGCTGGAAAATTCTTGTTGCAAACGCTGCTCAAGCACATTTGTGTTTATTAAACACTCACAGAGCCCACCTGCCGTTTATACTGCAACTTTACTCCGCAGACCTTAGTTACAATTCCTGGGAGTGAACGCATTATCTGACGTGATCAACATTCAGAACAATGTCAGTACACTCAAACTCTCGGTCACGGTGACTAACTACTCGGCTACGCGCCTAAAATTACGAAGAATTAACTGATTTAAAACAAAGTTTAGGAGTGCTAAGAAAAATACAGGCCAAAGTGAAAGCTATGTATTATTGTCATTAAAATGAAGTAAGCACAAAAATAGCTGGCTGATTTAGTTACAGACAAAAATGTCTGACATAATAATCGCAAAACTATTCTGCTGAAATTACTGAAAAAGGTATTTAATAGTAGTTTATTCTATCTCACTTCTCGCTTTTGAAATTCTTTTCGGGTATGTTACTTTCCTGCCAAATGCGATCTTAAATCCAACGTCAATTCCCATATTCTGTTTCCTGAGACCATACTACTAGTTTCGCCTGTCTTATTAGTAAGTTTGTTCAATTCAAGAAAATCAAATTGGCAGCTGATCTAAAAAATGATCTACAATCTGTTGTCAAATCAGAAAAGGAGAGGCTTATTAATTTTAACGCCTTACAATAAAAATGTTCCCTTTTAATCATCTGAGAGGGCCCTTTTTATCATCCATCAGCATGGCTGACGCTAACCTCCAGGAGAGTAACTCATTGCGCCTTCTCGAACTAACGTTATCAGCGGAATTTATATAGAAATAATATATTGAATCAGTTGCTATGTCTGCAGCTAAGAAAGTTCATTCATTATGTTTTGCGAGATAATTTCTCTCGACACAATCTACCTTACATATTTATAAATCTACCTTTCAACTTTGATTTGAATATAGGGTTCACATTTTGTCTGGTTCTCCTGTTATATATTTAGTGATCCTTGATAAAATCTAAAGAATGTTATTAGTGCTACCTTCGCATCTCGGCTTCAGTCCATTTCCCACAGCTGTAAAGTAGCTTCCCTCTGTCTTTTCAATAAATATTTTCATACTAATTGTTCTGATGAACTTTTTCTCCCTGATGGTTAGAATTATGAATTCAAGCCAACGAAGCCATGATAATTAAAAAATTTAAATAGTTTTAGTCGTACGGTTATCAAAAAAGAAGCCCTAGGTCCAGTTTGTACGAGAGTTTAAAAATGCAGATATACATCCAGTTTGAATTTTAGTAACAAAGTTAAGCATAGTTACAGTTTAGCTGAGAGTCTAAAAGGTACAGGTTGGTCCAATTTGCACGAGACTCAAAGAGATATGCATAGGTTTGAGATTCCACGTAGAGTAAAAGTGATTGACACAGGTTCAGGTTTAGTTTATATTATAGGAATTATATGTCTAGTTTAGATGAAAGTTAAAGAGTTAGATATAGGTCCAGTTTAGATGAGAGCAAAATAGACATAAGTCTAAATTGGACGAAATTCATGATTTAGACATAGGTTCATTTTCGATGAGAGTCAAAGAGTTAGCCATATGTTCAGTTTGGATGAGAGTCACAAAGATACGCATTGGTCAAGTTTGTTGGAGAAACACAAAAAATTAGATTGAGGTACATTTTTTAAGAGTTAAAAGAAAGACACAGGTACAATTTTACAGTTGAGCCATTTTTTTTCTTTTTTTTTTTTTTTTTTTTTTGGATGCAGGTTGATCCTTCTGCCCGGGGACACGGGAGATGTAATCTATATGTCTTTGACTCTCGTCGAAAAGGCGTTATAAAGTATCATTAAATATATTCTCAGTTTCTTTTCCACTGATCAGGACGTTGTAAAAGAAAATATATATATATATATATATATATATACGCATATAAATAAATAAATAATATATATATATATATTTGTATATATATATATATATATATATATATATATATATAGAGCGTTATATTCTGACTAAAACTTTTTATATAGTTATAATAAGTCATTGAAGGAGATGGCTTTCAGTTCGAACAGAAATTATCCGTAAATTTATATAAATTTTGTTTAAACTAAAGTTTTGGACAACTTGATTAATTGCTTTGTCTTCATGGCCATTTTAAATTGTTGATATATATATATAACATATATATATATATAGAAATATATATATATATATATATATATATATATGATATTAGAGGTAAATATATACATACATATGGTCTATCATATATCTAAAATATATAAATATATAAGCATACATACATCCGACACGGGCGACATACATATATATTCGGTTAAAAATAATTCTGGATTCAATCGGGGAAACACCCAACGAGGCTACGCCGAAGGGCGGAGTCTTTTCGTGGAGGTAAACCGACTATGAACACGTTTATACGGGTTCAAAGGGCATATTTTTGGCTGAGCCAACGGGCTCGAAGATCCCACGTTAAACCGGCCTTTGTGCCACATGATGCCCTCGTGGGGGGTGACTAAATACTGTTCAGTCTGAAGTCTGAGTCAGTCCGTCAGAAGTCCGTCAGGAGTCAGAGCGAGTCGAGTCAGAGGCAGTCCGAAACAGAGTCGCGCTCAGACAATTACTACAAGACATTGGAATAGTGTTACTGGTCTTGACTACATTGTTCACCCTAATAAACCTGATTGTTCGTACTAACACTTTCTACTTCTCTGTATATATTCCAGTTTGTAATATATTTGTGTTATTTCACACCTGTGTTCGAGTTCTTCTTTATTGGTTCTACCTTGGACTATCACCGTGGTACAAGGAACCGGACCATAACAGTATGTATATATGTATAGCCAGTTAGCGCTGACTTGATGTGACAAGGAGGTGGTTGTACCAGTAAATGCAGATAATACACTGATTTGATTAATTAATTTGTTTTTTTACAACTTATCAGCCTTTGTGATTTATTTAAAGCCGAACTATATTTTGAATTGCAAGAAGAATTCTTTTCCTTTTCAGAGTGAATATTGCATTGATAATCTTTTGGAGATAATATCGATTTTTTTCCAGATACTATCTAACCCATAGCTTGCGAAGACATGATTATTTCATACTTTTTCCAAATGAATATTTGCCAGTAAGCGAATACGAACCCAGTTGGAATTCGAACTCGAATAGATTTCTCATCCTGATGTAAAAAATCAAATAAAGATTTCAGTAAAGTGCTTTTTACAGACGAATCAAGGATCGCCCTCGATGGACCCGATGGATGGGCTCGAGGGTGGGTTTGCAAGCAACATGACTCAAGAAAACTTTTTAAACGCCAACAAAGCGGTGGTGGGATCATGATATGGGCTGGGATTATTGGTAATGAGCTCGTGGGTTCATTTAAACTGAAAGACGGGGTTAAAATGAATTCCAAAAGTCACTGTGATTTTCTAGAGCAATATTTCTTTGAATGGCTTGATAACCAGTCTTAAGCCAAGTGTAGATCTATGATCTTTATGCAAGTCAACACACCAAGTCATGCATCAAAGTTTACTAAATCCTGGTTGAAAGAAAAGGGATTTGTTGGAGATTCTCTTATGGACTGGCCTTCAAATAGCAGTGACTTGAATCCCATTGAGAACCTGTGGAGCATCCTCAAGAGAGATATTTATTCTAATGGAAGGCAATTCAACAGCAAGTGTGACCTCTGCAAACAACTTACCTGCCGCTAAAATTGCAAATCTAACATCAGATGTTGACATTAGGCTGCTAAGAGTTATTGAAAGGAAAGGAGCATTTGTGCATTAAATTTTAGGAGGTTCTTATTATTTTTTGTTAATATATCTTTTATTTTTAAAATATTTTTTTATGTTTTTCTTTTAAAAAATTGCCGAATTTGTTATAAAATCTTTTTTTTTACATTAGTTTTATAAGGTATAATAATGTAAAAGTATCAAAATAAATAGTTGCAAATAAACTACTGACAGTCAAATTAGTCTGTTTTGTTAACTTAGTAAATTTTTTTCCAACCAAAAACAATAGTTTTCTCTATCACTATATATCTAAGTTAATAATATTGAGTAGAATCTAAACAACATCATAATAGGACTTTTAACATTAAAGACGCAACTCTTTATACCAATTCATAACTTGCATATAATCTCTAGACGCAGTTTATATAAAAAAATAACCAACAATACATTTTTATACTAGAATTTCCCATAATATATCTTGTAGAAAAATAACAATATATTTCATCTGTAGTCAAAGGCATACATTTTTTTTCAAAATATATTTAGTTGAAAAAATAAATTCAAAGACCAGCTCTATATTTTGTATATTATTTATTTTTGTATAATGTAAACACAGTATAAGTACCTCATTTTTATTTTTCATTTTATTCTGACTCATTCTGAAAAAGGAGAAAAATATTACGACCAAAGTTTTAGTACAATACACAATACTGACTAGTCAGGATTTTTATTTTAATTTAGGACATTTAATAGATTGTTGTAAGTACGGCTATTCTTTAAAAAATTCGTTAACAAAGAAGTGGTTGCATATTCAATTTCGGTGATATTACCGTAAGAGTGCTCTGAAATTGGGGCTTCTTTTTTAGTTTACCGTATATAGACTAATACAAGAGAATATTGTGTTTTGTCGATTAATAAAATAGAGAAAGAAAACGTTTCGTTGTAACTAATGAGGAGTTAAACTAAACAAAAAGGACACATTGTTTAGATGTAAGCGTAGTCAGAGTGTTTGGTTCGAGAAGTCATCTCTCCCTTACAGGCGTCAAAATGTTTCTTCTTAAGAAAGCTTTCTCCTATTACAGCCACATAATTTCGAAGCTGTGAGTCTTTAAAAACCAATATTTGCTTTTTTTTATTACAGCAACCAACAAAAACGTAGTTAAAGTGTTTGCCTCGGGAAGACATCTCGTCTTTACAGGCGTCAAAATATTTCTTGTTCAAAAAGCTTTTTCCTATTACAGTCATATCACAGCAGCGATTATTTTAAAACCAATTTTTACTTTTTTGAAGGGGACGTAACAACCATCAATTTACAGGATGCAATTTGTAGGACACCTGTGCAGTCGAAGCATATTTCAATGATCATGTGGAGTTGTCTAGTCTCCTTGACGGGCTTTACATAAATGACAACCATAATCTCTAGAGTGGGGAAGTGTTCGAATTAGTTGTCTGCCTAATCACCTACAGATTCGCGTGAAGATATTACAGTTTCGCATATACATGGTAATTTAATACTATCTTCCACCCAATACAAGGCTTGAGAACCTCTCAATGTAGGGGTTATTGAATAAAGCTATTCCAGAGAAATCAAAGTAACAGAGTTTCGATTTGAAATCGGAAACATCATGCCTGAGGGCAAACCAGTCACCTAGATAAGCCCACTCATTAAGGAGGAGTAAAGCAACTATTGGGTAATTAAGGGGTAAAAGTCCCAAAACTATGGAAGGAGATAAGCGTATACTCGGTTCTCAAGAACGCGGAAAAACGATCCCCGACCCAATATTGAGTATAATCAGTAATCTTATTTGAGGCTGTAATCCACAAGAAGGTCATCGAACACTTATATAGGAACCACCACTTGTGTAAGGAGCGCTAAAAATATGAAATGGCGAAAATTTATCCATTGCAGCCAGTAAGTTGTATTGTGTGTTATGTACCTACATGTACATATGTGTGTACTTATATGTATGTATGTATGCATGTATGTATGTTGCGCTTAACGAAATAAATGTGGGTCATTTTGCGTCTATATATATTTCTTTATATATTTTTGGATGCATATATATGATTTATGAGAGGATATATCTATCTATCTATCTATCTATACTGAGTTTTGAATTTTTATAGCTATAATTATTTTCGAATTCTACTTATCATTTATATTTATTTTTATTATTTCTCAAAAACAGACCTAGATAATCTCTCATAAGACAAAAGTGCACCCGAAAATCCTTGAGGAAAAAAATGCGCTGAGTAATATACTATGTATAAAAGAGCATAATAACGCAACAAGCTAATCATTTATGGAGCGGAGGTCAGCGTTTACATCATGTATTTCTTTTCATTTCCTGACCACAAAATCTAAGGAAGTAGGTTTCAGTCATCTCACATTTAAAATCACTTTTTTCTATACATCTTTCTTGTTTACATTTTCTCTTCACCCAAACAACAAAGAACAAAGATCATTTCGCCTTCAATGGGTAGTGACTGGATTTAGTTGCGAGAAAAATATATTTGTTCAAAAATCTAATGTTGATTGAGCGTTACGTGTGTGCTTTTTTTTATTGCTTCTTAAAAAACTGTTTGGGCATCGCCACGTAATGTAATTGTTAGCAATCTTGTCTTTCTAGATGGATTATGAATGAATAGTGAGTTTGATCCTCACTGGATGCTGTACACTTTCCTTCTTGCGACGCATCTTGGCTACGCTTCTAAAAATCATATGTACACTTCGATGTGTTGTAATATTTAACAATCATGTCACGCTAGATCACTTATGTCTAAATAGGGAGTTCGATCCTCACTGGGTGCTCAACACATTCGGTCTTATGACACATATAAGATACACTGAGACACATTAGCCTGGTGTAATAGCTAGAATTCTTATCTCTATTACAACTGAGAATTGAGTTCTATCCTGGTTGAGTGTTCCATACATCTAGGCTTGTGCTACATCTTAGCTAAAATCACCGTAAAAGACAGTTTTTTCTCACTGATCTGTATCACGAAATTAAGACGATGCCAGCACTGAGAGACTTGAGCATCTTAGTGTAATCATGATAACACGTTTATTAAAAGTTAGTCATCTTATTTTGGCGAAGATAAGCAAATGGAGATTCGTGTTTTGCCGTATGCACTCGCGGGCATTATTATAATTGGATGATATTATTTTGGGTTGACCTTTTGTGAGTAACATCTGGTAGTTCTGCTAAGTCGTAATGACCCACTTTTTGAACAGTTAAGGCCAAATCAGCACACACTGACACACGTACGCACACAAAAAAAGGACGATAAAGACACACTGGATGAGAGACAAACAAGCGCAAACACAAAAATACACACAAACACACATGAAACATAAGCAAAGAAATTACCGATCTGCACATAAAGACAAAAAATGTGCATGCAAAGCGTATGACAAATACACATCTATCTATCTGTCTATCTATCTATATATATATATATATATATATATATGGACTTGCAGCTTCTACCATTTCTAGTGGAGTTGATTATATATATATTCTAGCTGAAATACGCGCGTATAGCTGTTAGTAACACTTTTAGTAAGAAAATGGTTGATTTTAAATCTGTTTTAATCATTTCAGCCTAACCAAGGTGATAATGCCACTAAGACACAGGATTTTACTTGCAGGAGGAAACTGTGAGAAGATCTTAGTGAAAGGACACTAAAAAGAGAAGGTTTGCGAAGGCACTTTTATAAACCATAACAATGTTATGAAAATGAATGACAAATTCGAAATGTTTTCTTCGTGTAACCTGTTTCGTTCTTTATACTAAAATGATGTTTACGTTGATGTAAGGAGAGGGGACGCTGATATCTTAAACTTTTAAATTTGTTTTTTGGTTATGTAGTCTGAACCTTGTGGCTTTGGGTGTGGAAACTTGTGTGTCTAGACGAAGACATTCCTACTTCGAGCATTACTCACTGGTGTTACATAATCACTGTACCTGGCACCAGAAACCACATTCATTGAGGATTCTCAACAATGCTAACAACTAGAATGGCTATAACATATAAATCAAAGAGAAAATACTAGCATAATCAAAATTATAATGTTCCAAATGACTTCAAATAAAAGGTTAAGAAGGAGATCTCTATCACTTCTAGAAAAAAGCGATAAATGGTACAGTTTGTTAAATCAAGAGTTACGTCGAGTTATTTTCTCTATTTTGTCATCACTACGGGATCTTTAGACTCTGTAGAGTCTTCTGACCTTGTCGGTCTTTTAATACTGTACAACCTGACCGCGCACCGTGAATTAGATATTAAGGACATCGGGCTGTACAGAGATGACGGGCTCATGGAGTTCCACTAATTTTAAAATAGAGAAAATTAGAAAGATTATATATAGTGAATTTAGAAATCTACATTTAAAAACAACAGTCTGTACTAAATTAGAAAGGGTAAACTTCCTCGACGTAACTCTTGATTTAAAAAACAACACATACCTACCTTATAGAAAACCTAATACTGACCCCTTGTATGTATATACACCCTAAGTCAAACCACCCTCCATACATAATTAAGCATATAACCTCATCAATAGAGAATAAAATCAGCATTAACACCGATAATAAAGAAATATTCCAACAACACAGTAATTTTTATAACGCAGCCCTAAAAAATAGTGGATACAAATATGATAACATCAATTAAAGAAACAATTGTACTAGCCAGAAGAAAAACAGGAAAAGAAAAATGGTATAACTCTCCGTTCAAGCAAATGGTTAGTATTAAGCTAGGACATAAATTCCTAGCTTTAATTGAAAAACACTTTGGTACTAATAGTAGACTTAGTAAAATATTTAATAAAAACTCCCTAAAATTAAGTTATATTTGCACTGAAAATCTAGAAAGTATAATAAAAAAAAGCACAATAATAAAATACTGAATAAACCCCCATGCCAGAATAGTCTTAATAAGAACCCTACACTTAAATTAGACAAAAATAGTGAAAAATTATGTGATTGTAGAAAGCCAGAAGACTGTCCATTGGAAAATATATGCCGCGTAAAATCTGTGGTATACCAATGTACTATCTCATCCATTGAGAGTTCTAATACTAATATGATATACATTGGGTCTACGGAGAATGAATTTAAAATCAGACGGAGGCAGTATAAGTGCTCCTTCAACAATATTAATAAAATCAGACATCTCTATCTAAATACGCTTGGCATTTGAAGAAAATGAATAAAACACCAAAAGTAAAATGGAAAATTATAAACAAAACTAGAAACTTGAAAAACTTGGGATGACCCATGCCCTTTATGCCTACATGAAAAACTACACATTATCAAGTTTCTAAATAATAAAAATTTATTAAACAATAGGCATGTGTTAACGGTTTTTTGTCGACATTATCAAATTTTCGCATTGAGAAATTAGCATAAAAAACAAACAAACAATAAAATGATGAATACAAATTTTAAACTCCATAGACTAAATAAAAAGTTTAAATTCCCTACCCCCCACCAAAAAAAAAACAAACAAAAAACCCTTTATGAAGTCGGCAAAAAAACAAATGTTAGCGAATTATGACAATTTTTTTATATATATATACACACACAAAAAACCTTTCAGGAAAAAATTAAAAAATAAAATAAAAATTAAATAAATCTGCATAGACACCTAACCAGACTAGACGATGTCATCTTCCGCTTTGAATTTAGACACCCCCAACCTTACCCTGATATGACCTCTTTGGATGTAACTGAGATATTGAGACAAATTATTAACCCTTACGCCCCTTTTTCTTTTAAATAATTGCTCGAGCCATTACCATAGTAATTTTTATTTTAATAATGAATATGCTTATAAAACGCGTAAATTTCAGGAATTAGTTATTCCCAAAAAAATTTCGTTTGAAGATGGAACAGAGGTTGTACTTTAATTCAATTTAATTCATATAATTATATTGAAGTTTTCGGCTTTTGTTTTGAAACAAGAGAACTCATATGTAGCGATGGAATCATATTTTTAAACATATATATATATATATATATATATATATATATATATATATATAATATATATATAACAATATTTTAGTGATAAAAATATTGGTTTTAAATCTTTGTTATATATTGTATAGAAAAAAAATTATTTCAATGTTACTCAATGATTTAACTGCCTTTTCCCGTCTGCAATTTGGATAGGAGTCATTCCCTTGTTCAAAATTAAATTACTTTAAATAAAGTAAAAAAATTCATTTGTGAGTTTGTGCAAAAACAGCTTGATCTGACCCACTTTGATCAAAATTAAATTTACTTATCCAAGTAATCTGGATAATGTAGTTTCACAATATAAATGAATATGGTGATCTATCTCCAAAACCCTAGGAGGAGTTTGAGACAGAGTTTTTAAATATATATATATATATATATATATATATATATATATATATATATATATATATATATCATAAATTAAAATTTAAAATATTTTCGATATACAGTAGGAACCATGTTTCAAAAAGCTGAAGCAACATGTTTTATAAATTCCATTATATAAAAGTTATTAGTTGCGTTTCATCTTTGTTTATAATATATATATATATATATATATATATATATATATATATATATATATATATATATATATATATGATTGTGTATGTGTAAAAATGAAATGATGATTTCAGTTGAAAGTAACGTAAATCTTTAAAATGTAAAATAAGTTTATGGCTTAATGCTACAGAAGACAGAACATAAATATTATATAATATTATCCTTTTATAATTGTGCTTGAGTTATCGTTCGTTTAAAAGAGGGGAAGACATAACTTCGTTTCAGTGAGAAATTAAAGGAAAGAATGGAGAAGGAAGTGGGGAGAGAAACGGAGAGAGAGTTAATCAGACTAAGCCGATAAGACAAATAAGACAAAAATAACAAATACTACACTTTCATCTCAAACAAGAGGCCGAGATATCACGGTGACCACTATCAAGCGCCATTTTTCAGACGCGCAATCTCAAACTACGAAAATTGAGTAAGACATCACTATCAAATCCAATTTTACCATAAATTAATTCAGCAAATTTAAATAGGAAGACCGTGAAATTTTCAGGAGTCAATTTAGTAATAATATTAATACAGTACTATGAAAATCCGGTCCATGATGTTTGAAACTGTAATAATCGTCAGGCAGAAATTGCATCTATCATCTTGAACCATAAGTAAACAAAAAATAATTGTATACAAGAAGGAAAATTAATCATTTTTACAATCTCTCTCTTTCTCCCTCGCTCTTTTTTATATATATATATATATCAGGTCAAGTTCTGTCCGAATTTTGAATAAAGGAAACAAGTGACCAAATGTCATATTTAATTACAGACTCAATCAACAATGTATTTTCCTGATTATCTATGACTTCCTTCCATCTATTAACAAGCTTACTAATTCAATTACTGTAAAATTATTTTGGCTTTGATTCGAAGAACTCAAAATGTCTGTTTTAAACTTTCTTCGTGTGTTACAAAAGCTGTTTCTTCCAAATGATTCTGTAATCTACGAAACAAATGGTAGTTTGAAGGAGCAAGATTGGGAGAATAAGGTGGATGAGGAATTTACTCCCAACCAAGTTCTTCGATCTTTTGTGACGTGATACTTGCTGTGTGGGGTCGCGCATGAAGATGAAACATCACCCCTTTTCAATTCACAAGAGCAGGTCTTTTTTCCTCAAAGCTTGGTTTAAACGCTCTAATTTCTGACAGTATATTTGAGCATTAATTGTTGCATTAGGTGGTAAGAGTTCAATGTGGATTATTCCTTGGCGATCCCACCAAATTGAAAGAAGAACCTTTTGTCCATGAAGTTCCCTTCTCGGCTGTAGCTGGGGTCCTTCCCCTTTACCAAGCCGCTGTCTACAATGCTTAACATTTCGATAAAAGATTCATTTTTCGTCGCTAGTAACAAGTCTATCCAAAAAAGGTGAAACAAACTGGCGGGAATGGAGAGAAGAGCAGATGTCAACTCGGGATTTGAGGTTGCTTTCAGACAATTCATGAGGCACCCATTTTCCAAGTTTAGGAACTTTTCCAAGTGGTTGAAGATGACGATGGACAGTTGTATGGTGTGTAATATTGAGTAAAATGCAGTGTTACCTTTAACAATAGCTGGATATTCATATCATGAGCAGGCAGATATGATTTTCTCCTACAGCCTCACGAATGGTAATGGACACGAGGCAGCACGGTTGTATCAGATTGCGTTTCTAGAGCGAAGGCAGCCGAATCATGCAACCTTTCATGCTGTATATCCTTGAGTTTTGAGATCAGGATTCATGGCACCACAAAATATGGATCGTCTGCCTGATCACGTAGAATACATTCTTCAGAGTTTCGCAGATGATACAGGTAATGAAATGGCCCTAGAATGTCTTCCATCTCATACTACGGCATGGAGGGTAAATCAAGAGAAGCTCTTCTATTTGCTTTATTTGCAAAGTGTACAAGGAGTTTCACCCTCTGATCACTCATCATGGGAGAACTTTTGCCGATGGATTATAGTACAAACTGCCGATCCGTTGTTTTGCATTTCTGTCTTGTTAACGGCTGAGGCAATTGGAACATATACATTGACAAATTTACGCAACTTAAGTTTTTCGGCGGATCGGAATCCCCATGGTAAAATACATACATTAACATCAGTTTACGGTTAATGTGGGGACTGGAATTTTAATATATTGTTTGGCAGTTCCATATGTTCTCCCAGCACATATTACTGAGCTTAAAATTCTTTTTTTCGTTCTTGTTTTCACTTCCAGAACCCTGCTAGAGGATGTACTCCTGCTAAATATGAAGAATGAAGCATGTCTTCATATATGATGGGGCTCCAATCTTAATTTTTTTACATATTGTTCATTATGTTCTGGCTGACACTTATCGTGAAAGATAATTACATTTCTTCCGACCTAAATTATTGTATTTTTATCTGTTTGAAATTTAAAAAACATTTTTCTTTATTTATGACGTTTAATAATGCAGAGACGCTTTATCAACGTTTTTTGGGGGCCTGCTAAACCATTTCTGTTATTTTCAAAACAAATTTTTCAATAATCCGACGTTCTTTTTTCATTATTGTAGAAGCCACGCGTGATATTTTGACCATTTTTTATGAGTTGCTGTGATAAAGAGAGCTTTTGGACATATGTTTATATCCTTTTTTTACTTGTTTAGATGTCAAATTAAAATTATGTTTGTAAACGTATTTTTTGATTTTCCCATATGCATGATATTTTTATATATATATTTCTATAGAATTTTTAGGGTTTTTAATAGTTCTTCTAATAATTGATCATGTCTACATCTAAATTCTCAACAAAATGCAGAAGAGA
Organism: Acanthosepion pharaonis; assembly: GCA_903632075.3. Classification (NCBI taxonomy): domain Eukaryota; kingdom Metazoa; phylum Mollusca; class Cephalopoda; order Sepiida; family Sepiidae; genus Acanthosepion; species Acanthosepion pharaonis. The sequence goes on along the minus strand of CAHIKZ030001368.1, from coordinate 499,640 downwards.
AACAAAATGTAAAGAATGTTAACATTTGTATCAAATCACAGGTTTCAGGCTGTTTCATTCAGATGTAAAAAGATGAAACAGCCTGTCGCCTCTGAGTGTTGACTTTTAGCAATGTTCACTTTTTATTTTTATATTTACATACGCTTTATCTCTGATATTGAGCACTTTTTTCACGTAAATATAGCACAACTTCAGACTATATTTTTTCTATATATTATATATATATATATATATATATATATATATATATATATATATATATATGTATGTATGTAATATATATATATATATAATTTATTTATGTGTTTATTGTCTTCTTTTTTAATTAACGTTACTAAATTTTGGGACCAATTTGTAAATATTTTAGAATTATGAAACAAAAACTAATATTGATAAACTTATTTCATAAAATATGCCCTCTTTTGAGTCAATGTCTTTGCTGAAGACACTTGGCGATTGGCTCGAATGAGGCACGGATAACACTTTGGGAATTCTGGCCCATTTCTTCAAGAATTTTGCCTTCAGAGACTCTGCTGAGGTGTAGCAGAAACAATTTTTCTAAAATACTCGAGATACTGTAGTCAAGAGTCCATTATTCCTTCGAGACGAACTGAGGAACTAAGTGTCTAGCAACTCCAGACTTGTTATAAGTGTGTATTTATTTATATTCACTTACCGGACTGAAATGACGTGAAATCTTATTATTAAATATTAAAGCCTGCCAAATCGTACAAATATTTCTTTAATAATAAGATGTCTCAAAATATCAGTTCGGTAGGTCAATATAAATAAATATTTGTTTTTCCTTTAAACCTTTCTAATTTATCTAAAAAGATCATCCACTAATAATAACGTTTAAAATGATACAAAGTATATATATATATATATATATTAAAATTCAAAACTTTATTATATACAAACTAAAAATAAAATATCGAACAATTTAATTTTTGTAATGATTAGTTAAAAAGACAGCCATCAATTATGCAAACATATACTAAAGACATGTTTTCTAAACTTTGAATAAACTGGTATAGATTTTGTAAAACGAGGTAAAAAGGTGAAATATTGTGTTCCGTTAAAACTTTAAATGGGAAGTCCGTTGCTGTTTTGAAAACATTTTAATTTTAGCACTCAGTAATTTCGTAACATTATACTCTCAGAAACTGTTTGCTTATATACAAATACACACACACACACACACACACACACACATACAGAACTAGAGGGGTGAATGGTTGTGAATGGACGTGAACTTTGCTTGTAGATTTCATTTGTTTTTTAACGTTCATTTTAGGTTAGTCCTTGTATTGGTCCAAAGGCATCTTCCTCATTTTTTAAGGAGAACTTGGGGGACTCATGAGCCTCAGATTTACCCAATTAATCATTTCGACAGATTTATGGGCTCCTGGAAAGGGGATGCGTGTGTCATATGTATGTTATCTTTTTGGGGAATATGTGTGATATGTGTATGTGTAAATTTTTCTATGACTGTGTGATGTGGGACACCTCATCACGCCTGCAAGCATGACTGTCGAGCGTGGATGGGGACTCAGCTTGGTCTCTTTATGGTGGTGTACTCTTCTATGTAGTAACAGTTGATTATATTCAACTATGTAGATATTATAATATAATACAGAGAAATATGCTGTGGTTAATCTAGGGTGTTAATATATTAATTCTATCTGTGGTGTTTAGTTTGCTATTAAATCCTCCCGACCAAATTGTTTTTAGGTGCAAAATTCATTTTTCTTCATACTCTAGTATTTTCTTAACTTTAACTTTTGTGTCTATTCCTATCCTTTCAATAACAGTAAATATTGCACGGGCTATTAAAATCATGTTTTTCTAGGCGGAAATGTTGTTCTACAGGTAATAATATTTCGTGGTGAGCCGATTTAATCCAGTTGCAAAAATGATTAATATTGTAATGAAAGGGTCATTCAGATTTTCCTACATATTGTTTCTACATATTGTACATTCTAATAAGTAAATTATGTTATCACTTTTACAGTTAGAGTTCTGGTGATTTTAAATGTAGTTTTAGTGAATGAGCAAGTGATTCATCCTTGTAGTACACAGCTACTAAGAGGCACGGATCTTATTTTAAAAATAAAACAAGAATATTATTATACACCGCAGTGTGTGTGGAATTTTTAACAGTTTTTATTACTCAAAACATGCATATATATATATATATATATATATATATATATATATATATGATTTTATTATTTGGTAATCATTATGAATATTTTCAAACGGAATATCGATCTATCTGTCTTACATTTGAATCACTACCACGCAAAAAATTATTTTTTTAAGATTTGGAAATATCTACTGTTTACTTGAAGAAGGTCACAAGAGAAGAAACGCGTGTAGTAGAATTATGGGAAGCAGAATATAATATATATTTTAAAATAAAAAAAATCAATATTTCAACCAAAAGCGTTGGCGGTTTATCTTCTTGTTAAAACTCAGACACATACACACACATACACACACACGATCACACACGCGCGCGGGAGCATATATATATATATATATATATATATATATATTAATTCATCGAGCCAAGAATAATCTTCGACTGAATGCAGAAAGCGCTGGGCGGCCGTTTCGTCCTATTTGGGACTCATTAGCAGTGCGCATCCACTACCGAGAATCGAACCCGGGCGATTTCTTCACTGTATATCCTTGATTGATCCAGATAATGTTCGTGAAGAGCGACTAAAGGTCAAAAAACAGACGTGACTCATGGGGTACTGTTCCGAGATTATCCAAATACTTGGATTAGTATCGCTGTGGGAATGAGTGAGTAGCGGCGCTATATTGAGTCTAGTTTCTGTTCTTCTGTCACCGAGATTCTGTTGAAGATTATTCAGGGCTCGATGAATATATATATATATATATATATATATATATATATATATATATATATATATATATGTGTGTGTGTGTGTGTGTGTGTGTGTGTAGTGTATGTGTGTGTATTCTTAGTTATTTGTCATCTTATTTCGTGCAAAATGCCGATGAACATATGAAAATATACAAAATAGAAATATTTGAGATTGTTTTATCGCTCTAGGTAATGTGAGGACAATAACGATTGGATCAACCAAGTTTATTTGTGCATTCCAACCCAGTAACAGCGTCTAGGATACAGACAATGTTCACACTTTTAGGGACACAATTTCGTCCACATGGATATAAGCTTGTAATCTATGCATCTTATATTTCGCCATAAAAATAGTTGTAAAATAAAGAATCTCTCTTGGTCGAGATGTAGAAAATAAAACAGTAATTGATTTTTCCCGGTTTCTTTCCTGTGGGCAAAGGACGGCGATACGTAAATTTCCACAACGATTTTTAGTTCTCGGCATTCTGAAGAATTACATAAATCAAACATGGTATCAAAACGGTCTTATAACAGTGTCAACAGGAAAGTGAGTTCTTGGTTTCGATGTAATATCTAAATCTTCTAAATCATAGTGAATGCTGGAGAATTTCTTCCATGTTGAAGAGATTCCAGTGATATAAATATGGTTCTACCGTTGAATTAGTTTGGTTTGGTTTTTGTTTTACGGTATATCAGCCTCAATGGGTCATTTAATACTGACAAGATTTTTAGAATAGATTCGTATGAATAGAATATGTATTATTTGCAAGAAATCAGTTTGTAGATCAGGTTTCATTGACGGATTTTTGTAAAGAGGTTTTTGTCGAGAGTCAAATACATTTCAGGTATTTTTTTTTCTAGAAAATGTATTGCTGGTATTTTTTTACTATAAAAATTTATGATACTTTCAAAGTGTTTGACCTCAGTATATGGTTAACTCTTTGCACATAGCTGGGGCTCTAACAGGTGCTAGCACCCCCGGTTATGGTGGACCTGGAAACAACACGAATTAAGAGGTGGTTCCACGCTCCTCAAACACTCCTGATCAGATGCTCTGCTGCGGGGTGTAGTTCATGGTCAAACCCTGAACGCCGCTGAATGATAAGAACAAACATGGGCAAAATATTTGAAAAACGAGGAGATATAAAAAAAATAAGAAGAATAAAGTAAATTACATGAAATCAAAAAGAAGCTAAGCGTTCTAGGATACATACTGGGCAAACAATATTGATTTGCTTTGTTATTTTTTTCCTGGCTTATCAAAACTTTGTTGAGTTATTCAAACCGAAACCTATTTTGGATTGTATGAATCAATTATTCTTTCGTGAGTGTTTAATATATTAATACTTGTTTGAGAATAATAATGATTTTCCAGATAAATTCCTACTATTTAATTCTTAACGGGAGGAAGAAAGAGGATGTAGAGATTTGAATTCTCACAGGAACTACGGATGTCAAGATAAATAGAGGTAGAAAATGAGTGGGAATAAATAATTGCAGAATAGGGGGAAAGAACAAGATGGTCAAATGTTAAAAGAACAAAATATATCATCGTCATAATAGTCGATATCCTAAATGGACTTATCACAAAAAGTAGAGATGCGCCCTTATAAAGACTCGAAACATTTCAATCCGCTTAACGTGGACATCAGCTGGAGAAAACATCCAACAAAGAAACGTCTGTATTGAAACCTTCCTCCTATCTCAGTTTCGCGAAAGAGAGAAGGCTTCGGCTAGCTGGTCTCAAAAAACAAAAATGAAAAAAAATTGTATTTGCCAAAACCCTAATATATTTGTTTGCAAGTGTAAAAATATTTAAGAAATAAACGTATTATTATTTGACACTTTTTACATTTTTTTGACTGTTGTTCACATCTTTATTGCCATATTCATGACGTTTCAGCCGTTATGCACTCTAGCCTTCTTCAGGTAATTGGAATTTCCAACCGAAACCTTTATTTCGTCCACCAGGGTAGATTGTTCTAGTTCCACATGACATGTTTCTTCTGTATATCGAAATTCCAATCACCTGATGAAGACTGGAGCATACAACGGCCGAAACGCCGCGAATATGACCACAAAGATATGGAAAACAGTCTGAATAATGTAAATAGTGTAAATAATTAGCATGCTTCAAGTCAGAAATACAGACAGACAGTATTTGATAGTTATTAATATTTCATGCATTTTTAATCATTTCACTCGCTTCAAGAATTACAGAGATTGAAACAAACTGAGAAGACAATAAGTTCAAGGAGACATGATGTCGATTAACAATACATTTAAAATTTTTAATATAATAATTGACAGGAAATTATGGATGCAACTAAAAATTCTAACAGTGAAATTATGAGACCTTGCAGACAATCTATTATTGCACTTAAATTCGTGAAATCGAGTTATCAACTAGGACATCTAACCATAACAGTTACTATAAAAATATACAAGAAACAATGGGGTTATAAGTTACGACAAGAGCTGTAATGACTCTAACCGAGGTAACAGAGCAGGATTGATAATGTTGCCGATTCTTTTGGGGACATGTAAAGAATATCTAGTTACAAAACAGAAGCATTGAACAAGATCCAGCAGCAATATTAGACACACAGAGGAATGGCAGATTTATAAATGTGCAAAATAAAATTGTCTACTACGACACAGGAAACTAAGCAATTGATTCAATATACTCATTCCACTTCATGTCAATGGAAAATGCGTGACCAACGAGACACAGTCTATTGCTCTACTAGGGGTGGACATCAGCTTGCTAATGGAAGAAGAAAAGTTCTTGAAGATAATGAACAGAGAACGATTTCATTTTATTGGCGTTAAAATTAGCAAGCTATTTCTTGCCCCTATTTCATAAAAGATTGTAGAACATTCATGATATCATCTATCAATTTGATATTATTGAACCTCTCAGACTTATTATTACGTGTTACGGCGCTTTCGGCAACTCACCACCCTTAGCAACCTATTATTCTTTCCCATCTCTCTAATAATATACGTGTATTCTCCCCACTCTCTCTTTTGATAGCAGTCGCTGAGCACAAAGACAATTGGGACAAACTAACGGCCACTGCAACAATGGAAGCCAAATCTAAAAATATCTTCCAATGCACCTGACGAATGACGTGGCCAGATACGAACGATCGAGAGGGAAAGGTCGACAGAACTCAGTTTGGAGACGAATCAAGAAGGAAACGGAATGTATATTATGTTCTCATATGAATTAACTTTCCGAATTGAAGAGAAAGAAGAACGACCGTAACTCACATGAAACTCGAACACGGAATAAAACGGAGACTAGTCTTGCACGGACAATTCATCTTTCACTTATGCAGCTCACCTTAAGCACCTAAGTGAAAGGCAAATTGTAACCGTCCCCTAAGAAACGCATATGTGATATACTTAATTGGACGAAGGATCCAAAACATTAATTCTGCAAAGCTAAAGCTATGGCGTACACAGCATCGAAACTTCATAACCAAATGTACGATTTCTGCAATGCCGAAACTAAAATCACATAATGAACGCAACGTTGCATCAAGAAGAATAGATCCCGGCTACTTGAGCGAACAAGCTGGTTTGAAAGTAAAAGGGACAAAAAGAATCATTGAGAAAGATAGAGAAAAAGGAAAATAGAATACCTTATTTTATTTCAGAAGAAACACTGAAGCTAAGTTTTTGTTTCAATTTTTTTCCCTCATAAAATAACATATTCATTTTTCAATACATTATAATACACGCATTCTGTATTGTCTAGTTGTAATCAAATCTTGTTCATTTGTATATTGGCGTTTGCCGTTGGGCACTATAATTCTCGCACTGAAATCGTGTATTTGACACTGCGCAGAAACCTTCAACTGTGAAGTGGAAAACCTAGTCGTCTTTTAGACGAACAGTTGTTGTTTTGTTATCTTTTATTTTTAATCTTGTTTTGTGATGACTTTAAAATAGGAAAGGTGCAAATATTTGTGTTACTGGAATCGATACTAATCAGACAACCGAAGAAATCAGGAAGGACGATAATCGAAATAAAGAACAGAGGAGTTCCAAAATAGAATCCTGGATGAATTAATTAAAATAATCTAAAAGAATGACCGTTTAAAACAACTTTTCATTATTACTTTTTTTTACTTTTCATATCACACATACTTTTTTTTTACAAATACAAGTTTTAGTTAAGAAAATAATCTACGTTCTCTATCCATATAAAAGTGTTAGATTCCTACTGATTAGCGTTTCGTAAAAATAAAAATAAAGCTAAGATTAATTTTTAATTGTTATTTTCTGAATTACAGAGTAATTCCGTTGATTTATTTATTCGTATTTTGGCAAATCCTAGTCATGTTTGGGTTAATTTGTTTTACGGCATATCAACCCATTTAATCCTGAATGCTTATCATGTATGTGCAAGTAGCGTTAATGTTGTTGTCATGGAATGTTGACATCCATTTACTTACACAGTGTAAAAGTACGACTACCGGCATATGCATTCGAAATTCTTAATTTCAATGAGTGATCAGTTTCTCTTATAGGAAGGAATGATCAATTTCTGTTACGCTGATTTTCCCCCAAATCCATTAGTTCTGTATTAAATAACAGGGTGACTAGTCTAGTTAAAGGTCCTAATTGCATATGTCAAATCTATTTAGGAATGAGACTGTAATGGGTCTCTATAACGTCATGTCTCTCCTTGCTTTAATTAAGGTTCTAATTCCTTTTAAACAGTTTTTAATGACCATTCACTTGAACATATTAATTCATTTATTTAGCGTTTTCCAATGTGCCGCGTTGTTCTAATTATCTTTTGACGAATCTTTTGGATAGTTTTTTGACATCCAGAATATGTTAAGTAGATATTTTAGCTTGTTTTCTCCTGTTGTCTTCCTATGCTGTTAGATTCTCCAGGTTTTATCTCCTCAGTATTCTACTTTCAGTTGTCTATTTTTTACAATAAGGTTCACTCTTTATAAGGCCCAGAAGCTACACGAAGTAGAGCGTTGTGTTAGGGGGCAATGTTTGCGGATAATAGGGGAAGATAACAGATAAGCCTAACCTTGAAATTGTTAGGATTGTAATGAAACATCCTCTTGGATGTCGTAGGGAATGTTGGTGGTTTGCTACTATGTAAATGAGGTCCCAATCTGCCTTCACATAGCGAAAAATCGTTTTATGGAACAGTACATTAGATGATGCATTCGTCTTGGCATCACTCTTGACACTGATTAGTGAATGATATGATGTGCGCCTTTTAAAGTTTTTGCAAAGCATTTATCAGGGGAGGAGGTTAGAAAAAGGCGAAGACGGTTCGCCTGATGTCCTGTCGCGTCCGGGATACGGCTACGTTCTTTGATCAATTGGGTTATTTCATGGGTGATGGCGTAGTCTCTACAATATTTGGCTCCATTTCTAATGGTAAATTTCTGTTAATTCCTTCTAGTTCACATTTTCCTTGCCTTCCTCGATCTCCACATACTCTGCCGACGCTATTCTTAGAATTTATCGATAGACTCACATCTCTATCGCTTAATGTCTTTTCTTCTGCTGTTATCTATTAAATAGTAGTTAAGCTTCAATTTCAATGTATAACGATAGTTTTCAATAACTTAGGACAGGAATCGGCATACATACCAACTAGATAATGTTAAAAACAAGATGAAGTCACCATTACCACTTATGTCTTAACATCATGTAGGAAGTACTTCTGTGAGGCTATGTGGGAGGTATTTTGCCGCAGCTTGTGCTTCCTTAAATTCTTGGAGAGATCATTCGTGACACTGAACAAAAACTTCACAATCTTTCTCAAGAATGGGTGAAATAAAGGATTACTCTATACTACGAGAACAATCTAAACTGTGTCACAACTTTTAGTTAAGAAAATAATTATTTTCTTAACTAAAAGTTGGCGAAGTCAAGTGATGTCTATTGTCTGGAATAATAATATAAATGCACTCACCTCATCTGTCATGGGTTATTCGTAATTGAAAATATGAATAAAAAAGCGATACGCCATCGAGCTTAAGGACCAACTTAAGTGGTCTTTAAGCAAAATAATTTAATTTATTGCCTAACTATATATTCACCAAATTCAAGAATATATTACATAATGCTAAAAAGATGTTAATCCTGAAACATCACTGAAGAGGGATAATCCCATTTAAGCTGTCTTGTATTCAAGCCTTTTTTTGCTGGTCCCGAAAAAGATATGTGAATTTTATAAATAATGTAATTAAATTTGTATTGACACTTCAAGTCTTGGCTGAAAGACGGTTTCTCTTACAAGTGAGACACAGGTTCGAACCTTGCTGAAAGGTACACTTAGGTTCATTTCGAATACATAGGAATATTTTTACACTTGATTAAAAACAGTGATGTTTACTGAGATACATGCATCCACTGAATATAGCTCTTAAAATAGTTAGATGAATATTGAAGCCCTAATTATAAGAAGCTTAGATATCTTAATATCTATACAAACGATGAATTGGTTTGAAGAAAAATCCGTAGAGCATTTAAATCTTACAATGGTCTTATCAATTAAAAAAAAAGAAAAAGAAATATTAGATGGCATGGTTCCTCATTTCTCAGACCTTGCTAAATCCATGAAATCCATAAAGAAGGAATAAATCCAAAACTTTACAGAGAAGGAAGCCAGAAAAAATGATGGAAAGGTGACCATCCCTTACCGTCCCGACAGATTCGCTAAATAATCAATGCACCCCACTTTGTGTTTCGTTCTTTTTTTTTCCTTTTTCTTTTTGTTTGTTTTTGAGGATGGCTTATCAGTGTTGGCCGAAGCTCCAAGATTATGCTCACAAGGGGATGATTCACTTGGACACACCGAAGATAAAAACAGCCAGGGGATAATACACTTTTATTCTTCCAACAGTAGTTTCACTGGGTGGTGGTGCATATAACCCTGTGGCTCGATGTGGAAACCGGCTTCCACTCTGGACCTGCCATGATAACACTTTCTGTACAGACGAAGAACACACCCCTTTTCACACAAGTCTTCACTTGTGTGTTCACACTACCTAAGCAATGGGATAATTGATCTTTATGCTTTCAGCATACGTAATATCATTGAAATAAATGACTGTATTATATACTCAATTCTACTTAAATAGATGACCTAATGACAGAAACTCCCATCCCAGCCAGTCGATCAGTGTTACAGAACAACAACATCCAGCAATGGACAAGCAAGTGTGTTAAACAGACGCAGAATTGATCCAAGGTGGAATTTGTTTGGAGTAAAGAAACAAATTAGACATTGATTGGGAGAAATGACCACAGATATATTTTCATTTAGAAGATATGTTATTATCGCTGGTAAGTCGTATAATGTAGTGGACGTATGTGTAGTATACGAAATGTAAAATGAGAGCGTGAGGAAGAAGTATGCGTAACCCGGCTGATTGTTTTTTGGCTGTCGGTTTCGGTTTGTCGTCTTGATAGTGGAGTCCGTTCTCTTTCTGTGTTAACAGGAAGTTGTTTTCACAGCTTAATGGTTGGACGGACAGTCAGCCGTGCTCTCCAGTAGCTTTTATGGTTAGCCTGTATGTGTGAACTCTCTCTCTCTCTCTCTCTCTCTCACTGTCTCACTTTCTGATTTCTGTTCTCTCTGTTATCTCTATCATACCCAGCTTCTCTTATAGCTTATATAAAGGAAACACACGGACGTATTGTAGACATCTTCATCGCTTCAATAATGGCCAACACTCTCGTGTATTTTTTGGTTGGTTTAAAATTTGTTTTGAGTAGAATGCGCCGTGTGTGGGACTTAGCTAGACGAAAATTGGTGTGTAGTTAGAGATATACGTTTTGGCTTTGTTATCTCTGACTATATGTAAATTGTGCTTTATTTCTACTACAGACAGAAAAGAGTAATGGCCATGTCTTTGATGGTAGCATGGCGATCTCAATTGAGATCAAATGATAAAAGTAGTGATGAAATGAAAACGTATTCTGAAAAAAAATACCTTTAAATATTTACGACATAACGAAAAGTCCATGTTGAAATGATTGTTTTCCTATTTTCGCTAATATATTTTGTTAAGACTTTTAGATATAAGATTATTTAAACACCACTCGACCCAGGGATTGAACGCACTATCACTATGTCATTTAGTAATAACAACTAGACGTGATTCCTCTATATGTCTAGACATGAACAGTGGAACGAGAAATATGTAGATTCAGGTCAGAATCCTCTGTAGGTTACCCAGGTCAATATACACGTAAGCAAGGCCAGAGGTCACACCCACCGAAATATTGTGATAGCAACAACAAAAATGAGGACAGTTAGAATATAAATAATATAAATAATAACTCCTCATCCCAGAAATTATCCAAGGAAAAGCTCGTAAATTTAAATTAAAGTATGATTTCATCACACATAGTTAAGAAGATACCCACCTGACCTTTGTCTCGAGTATCGAGATAACTGATATCTTTTGCAAAGTAATATAATTTTCTCTATAAGGTAAGTAAAAAAATTAATACGCTTAAGCATTCATTAAATTAAATACTTTTTACGACTTTCTATATTTCTATAATGGCTACTTTATTTTTGGAAGACGTTTAATTATATAATTTAATTTTCTGTCGGCAGGTATCTGTCATGCATATTGGAAGATAATTTGGATGAAAGAAATTGATTTTCAAAATATTCTCAAACCAGCCTTAAGTACGAAACTCATTAATTTTTACGCGTAACTCTGTACAATTTCTTCGCAATTAAAATTAAAATTACAACTTCAAAGGTATTTAAATTATAAAATACATCGACAATTTTTTAATAAACGAATAAGTCGTCGCTGAGATTTTAACACACACACATACACATTACACACCTATACGCACACACACACGCGTGCGCGCAAACACACACACACGTGCGCGCAAACACACACTGATGAGATAAAAATATATATATTTTTGTATATCAACAATTTTATTAAAATTGAAAGACAAAATAGAAAGGTTTAATTTTAACGCATTTCATCTGTTAGGACTACATCGGACTGAGTTTGTTGACATGTTGTGATTACATATGCTCATAGATTAGAGACGATGGTATTTTGAAAATTTTTTAAATAATTTTTTACATATATTTTTTGCTCTCTTACCAAATTGATTTATAGTCTTTTTTTTTTTTTTTTTTTTATTTCCACCATCTTTTGGTTTAAATATCCCAAACTTTGATAACAAACAACCTGCCATATCTATCTATCTATCTATCTATCTATCTCTATCTATATATATATATATATATATATATATATATATATATATATATATATATCAGAGTGAACATAGAAGTCAACAAATCTGGCGAACATGGAGGTCAATAAAATGGTCCACCTCTTCGGATCCTTCTCTTAGGAAATTCCTGATTTAGAAACTCTCTAACACGCAGGGCAAAATGACAAGGAGCTCCACCTTGTTTAACACTGTGTTATTTTTCATGTTTAATTGTTCAAACTGCAGAATAAAGGAATTCTGCAGCATATCTAAATAGCTGTTAATAACACGATATTGAAAAAAATATGGCCCTATGATCCGATTTTTCCCAAAGCACACTAGACATTAACTTTAAGAGAGTCCCTTTTATGTTCAACAGTTTCATTTGAGTTTTCAGTTGCCCAAATTCGGCAATTAAACCTGTTGATCTTGCCACTAATGTGAAATGTTGCTCCATCAGAGAACAGTAAACTACTCACAAATGCATCATCATTGTCAAATTTTTCATTGAACTGATGACAGAAAATTAGCCGTGCATAATAATTTTCTTCTAACAACTGTTGATGTAATTTAATTTTGTAAGCTTTCATGTAAAGTTTTGCCTGCAGAATCGTATGCACACTAGACTTTGGGAGATTAAGCTTTAATGATGCACGTCTTAAAGACTTTCTTGGACTTGATGTAAAGGATTTTTCTATAGATGCAACACTTTCGTCGCTGATACATGGCCTTCCATCCATTTAGCAAAAGTGTTCCTATGGTGTGTTTTTTATTATATTCAATTCTAAACTTTCTTTGTACAGCAATAGTAGATTTCAGTTCAGCCAACCAAAGGACACAGTTTATTTTTTCCTCAGTTGAAATCATGGATCAAAAGGATTCAGGGAAAAAGAAAATATTTTTTACTAAAAATTGTTGCAAATATTGTGGTAAAGAATTATTCAATGACTATACTTAAAACTAAGTACATTAAACTTTATAACAATTTTTACAGATTATTTCTATCTCAAATACAAATAAAGTTATAAGTTTTTTAATGTGCACATGAACTTTATGGACACCCTGTATATCACAAATATCACAAATATTCGACATCACAAATACACACACACACACACACACACACACATATATATATATATATATATATATATATATATATATCTGTGATGTCAACGAACACTCGTTGCCACTTTTATAATGTCAACGAATATTCATTGTTACTTTCATAATGATCGTTGTATTAGATAAAACTATACTAACGCCGTTGAACAATACTGATGTCAGATGCCTTCGAATAACGCTCGCACCAATAGTACTTGCTTGATAATACTCGCTCGAAAAGTAACCAGCGAATAGTAATCCGTATAGTGGTCAGTATAGAGAATAGAAATAGTAGATATAGTGGAGAATAGTGACGGTATAGTAATAGAGGATAGAATAGAAATAGTGATCATTTAGACGACAAGCTAATTTCCATATATGCATTTCCTTTACGATCACGTTAACTATTTATTTCAAAAGTGATCGCCTGTGTTTGCTCTCTGGTGATCTGTGTTCAAACTACATTTTCAGCAGCGACACTTTACTCCCATACAACATACACACACACACACACACACACACACACACACACACACACACACACACACACACACATATATATACACACATATATATGTATATATATATACATGCATATATATATGTGTGTGTGTGTGTTTGAGTTAAGCGGGAGAGATCAGCATGTGTATCTGTTCTAAAAATATTTACATGGTAATTGTTCTGGTGAGCTTTTCTCTTCGGTACCAACTCATTATGAATTAAAGCGACTTACTAGATTGGGGTAGACACAAATCATTTTACAGTTGAAATTATTAGATTTAACCCTAGATTCTGTGCTAACATTTCCTCTTTCGCACTTCTCGCTTGTGGAACTCTCATCTGGTTTCTTTGTCAAAATTTAAATGCAATCTAATCGGTCTTTCCTCTTTAGTTCATGTTCTTTTATTGTTCTCTCTTCTAATAATATTTTTTTTATTTTTCTCATATTCTATCATACTCAATAAACTCTACCCACTTGTGTCATAGTGGCTTTATTGCCTTGCTTGGTGTGAAATGATTAAAAGATTATCCACAAAGTTTAATCCGAGTCAAACCTTCGAGATACATACGCACACGCACGTATATATACATATACGCGCACGCACATGTTCACCCTCTCGTTCAGCCTCTCGTTCACCCCCATATGGTATAAACAATCTATATGCATAAAGCGGGCATACACATCAAGAGAAAACATTCCGGTGACTAAATAATGACGCTATGAATTTTTGTATGAGGTTTCCGAGGAACTAACTGTAATCTTTTGAGAAAATTAATATGTCTAAACAAATATGGAATTATTTATGACACAACTTAATTAATTGAAAACAGGCAATTTTGTGGGACAGATGACCAAAGAAAACACATTGGTATTCAAATTATGATTGGAGTCAAGTCAGCCCGGTTCAGAAGCTATGAGCTTATTTTTGTGTCTGTCTCGACCGGCTATGACCAACTTATACAATATTTGTGCTCCATCACGCGTAAGCGGGTGCTGGGTAAATTTGGACCAATGGCCGCTCAGGTTCTCTACGTTAAATAACCGAACTTGTGTCCTAAGTCAGTAGGTTGGGGTAATCTGGTAAATATCATGATTTTCTACTTGTTTCATTAAATAATATAAAACAAAATTTGGTCTATTAATTTTAAGTAAGTTTCTTACATATTGTCTGATAAGCCTAATAACATTATCATTGAATGAAAGGAAATCACCATATTATTATTATTGCTTCGTCCGTGTATTGGTTGATATATTGAAAAGTAACTGTCATCTTTGATAATGGCTTATGTAAGCCGAAAGCTTAGATTGTATTTAAACATGTATCAATATGGTGATTAATGTCATTATTAAATAAAAAAATATTATTAAATATAACAAATATATTTAATTGGATTATATATATATATATTTTAAGATTTAAAATATGGTTATTTTCTTATAGATATTTTATTTTAGTTAAAAGCATTAATTTTAAATTAAAAAATTACATATATGGTTATAGTCTCCAAAAGCCTATTTATCATTTTTGCAACAAATGGTAAAATGTATTTTATTTCCTGACGTCGGTTGAATGGATGTAACTTTTAAAAAAAAAAAAAAAATTGAATGAACAGAATATTTTTGTTTAAACGATTTGAACATTTTCCTTTTGTTAGATTTTCCATTTTAGAACAGTATTTGTATCCATTTATTATTTTTTAACAAGGGGTTGTATTTTACACTTTTTTTTTTTTTTTTTTTTGAAACGTCCGTGTATTATTTGATATATTGAAAAAATATTTTCATTGTTTAGTTTAATAGACTATATTACTTAATCAATCTTAATTTTCCTTCTGTTAAAAAGCTATAGTCTATTAAAACTAAACAATGAAAATATTTTAAAATTTTAAAGTTTTAAATTTGTAATGTATTAAATTGAATGAATTCTAACCTAAATTTCTTTTTAAATAATACTACACGCATTAAAAAAAGAATCCAAAAATAACACCTATAGTCTTTAATATGAAATACCAATGTAAGCTTTTGAATGACCCATGTCCTCAGTACTTACATGTGAAATATTATAATAATAGGTTTATATATAAAAGAAAATTTACTGAATCAGTGAAATTAAGTAACCATTTCTGCTGTCATAGTCAATACAAAAAAAAAAAAAAAAAAAATGTAAAATATACTTACTTAAACTTAATGTTAAAATAATCCTACATAATATAATGGATTCTAATACATTTAACTGTTCTTAAAAAGAATATATTAAAAAGGAAAATATTTCAAATCGTATTAAATAAAAGTATTGATATAAAAAAAAATAAAATATTTTAAAAGATGACGTTGAAAATTTTTACCGTATATTTTTTTTTTTTTTTTTTTTTTTTTTTTAAATAGACGACATCCATTCAACCGACGTCAGGTTTCAGTAAAAATACATCCTCATTACCAAAATGTAGCTAATAACTATAAATGATTTCTAGACACCCGTGTTCAATTTGAGTAGAATATTCTGTAACCATGAAAACGTGATTTTAGCTTTGTATTTAAAACCCGGTAAATTTTAAAAGTTATCTCCAATTCGCTTGAAGATGAAATAAAGCAAATTTATTTGCAAAAATAAAATTAGGATTTTAGCTATTTTGAAAAGGATGAAAATTTTAAATTTTAAATTTGTATTTATATATTATATATATATATATATATATATATATATATTTGATCTGGTTTTATTTTTGACATTTTATATTTTCTTTTATAAAAGCAAATATCGAAAGGAACGGATTTTTCAACTAAAAATTTTATTTACAATACTTGCATAAAATTTGATCTGGTTTTATTTTTCATTTTATATTTTCTTTTAGAAAATCGATTATTGATTTGTTCAACTAAAAATGGATGATTTATGAAGTAAAAGTCTATTTAAAAAAAAAAAAATATTTACTAGTTATTTAAATTATATATGTTCTGTTCAAAAAGTTCTCGTTCTTTTTCAAACACATTTCAATTGTGTGCCTGCATGATTCATTAAAACGTCAGTTTCCTCTCTCATTTTACTGTATTCATATGCAATTCTTACTTTAAGTTCCTCAATATTTCTTGGTCGTGTCTGATAAACAACTGATTTCAAATGGCCCCACAGAAAACAAAATCCATTTGTATAAGGTAAGGTGACCTCCGTGGATACTCGGCAGGACCTCTTCGCTCTATCCATTAATCTCTAACTAATTGCTATATATTTACAACCCTCTTACCCCGTCAAGTGATGCCCTCTGCGTGTCGTACTTACGTCATTTTGTGCATTGCTTCAAGTTGGTGTTTTTCATATCTGCTTAATTTAAACTAAAAGTTACCTACAACAACTTCGCTTTTCTCAGTGTTAATCAGTTTTAATAATTGAGATGACGAGTAAATGAAATAAAATATCTATTACACGCAAATACAACATGTGTTACTGGAAATAAAAACAACACCAGAGTCAGTGCCGTTGATGTATATTAGTTTAACAAATTACTTTCCACTATAACATATATAGAAAGGTCTAAAATAAGTCCTTTTTAATGAGGCCTTTAATTCCTTAAAATATTCTGCCATCAAGCCACGGGAAAATACTCAACAGGAATAAGGCATTGACATATTAATGTCGCACCTGGTTAGTATCTCGATGGGTGACCGCTTGGGAATATCAGGTGTAGTAAGTTTGGATATGCGGGTGGTGTAATGAATAACCGTTTGGCCATTCGAACTCCATATCTAGTCGGGTTCATTATAGTCACTTAGGTACAAATACTCGCGGGAAAAGGTATGAATCCACCTTTTCTTCCTCCATCTATGGGTTAATTATTAGGACTTATTTCAGTAAATCATTATTATCTCCCAAAATTCTTACAATCTAAAAAATATGTTCTGGCCTAAAATAACCTACAAAAGTTTGATAGGCCGTAAAATCGACCAATCACAATAGGAGCTTTAGCAGCGGAACGAGAAGAATCTCCGTAGATTAAATAAAGGAGGATTCTGTTTAATATTCCATGTAGGCTATGTCGATCACCCGACCTCTGAAGAAGCAAGTGTTGCAAATCTTTTGATGATAATAAACATGGTGACAGGTTTCGAAGTGTTGAATATATTTACGTATTTTTCTGTAGCATTTTCTATCGATTTAAGTCATTTATTCAGCTGAGTGGAAATTTTCTGACCTTCCTTGTCAAACAGGTGATTGAATATACCCTTTCATCTCAGTATAATCTGCTAACGAAAGACTACAATAATGGTAGGTAACGATTGGGAGAACAACAGGTAGTATTATTAATTTCAGAAGTGGAGTCCTTCGAAGGAGATTAAATGGTGAATTAATATCTGGTGTAGTTTTTTTTTTATAGCAGCAGTCCTAATACTTTTTGATCAACCTTCACATCTCACATATGTTGTCTATATGTCTATATGTCATTAGAACCAGATTCAAGTCATTTATTCGGCTGAGTGGAAATTATCTGTCCTTCTTTAGCTTATTAGATACAGTCTTGCATTTCAGGACTCTTTTCTCGCTATTTCAATTAGCCTTGGCAATTTAGTGTAAAACATTCAATCATCTATTAATAAATTGGACAAATTGTTACATTTCCTCAACTGCTTCATTGTTACGTCATCGTTACGTTAATTTATTGTATCGCCTCACTACGCAATTCATACCTTGGATTGTCCCTATTGTTGCCAATCAGTCTCTCTGTTTCCTTGCCTTTAGCTTTCACATCTGATTTTCTTCGCCTATATCGTCCAATCATCTTTATTTACCTTGAATTTCTTGTTCAATCGTCTTTCAGTTTCCTTCTGAATATTCTACCGGAGTGGCATGCATTTAGCGTAGGTTGTTCAAGTTAGGTCTGCTTATAATAAATCATGTTAGCGTTTGCATTTCTCATAGAAACATCTCGTTCTTTAGGCTAAATATATCTGCTGAGAAATCACAACGTTTTGAGAACTCACAGCGTTCTCCTCTTTCTACTTCAGTATTCACTTAACGTTTTCTTTATTTTGCATATAAGCAATTTTATCCCAGTATAAACTGGTAACTAAAGAAGATGAAATTTAACGAGAAGAACACCTAGAATTGGGAGAAAACTCGAATGAAAACTGGAAGAAGATAACACAGATAAAAGTAAAGAAGAAGAAGAAGAAGAAGAAGAACAAGAAAAAGAAGAAAAGGAAGTAGTCGAAGAAGAAACAGAAAAATTCCAGATGAAGATCCGGAAGAAGGAAAAGAAAACGAAATTGAAAGCGAAGTGCACATAGGATTGTAAGGAGAAAGCTCGAATGAACATATAGGATGTGAAGAGGAAGAAGATTAACTAGATGAAAGCAAGGTAGAAGAAGAAGAAGAAGAAGAAGAAGAAGAAGAAGAAGAAGAAGAAGAAGAAGAAGAAGCTCCAGATTTAGATAGAGAAGAAGAAGAAGACGAAATTGAAGTAAAAGTATACATAAGATTGGAAGAAGACTTAAATGTAAATCTAGGATCGGAAGAAGAAATCCCAAAGCAAGAAGAATAGACGAAGAAGATGTAATTGAACGAGAAGGACACCTAGAATTGGAAAAAGACTCGAAAGAACACTGAAAGAAGATGACACAGATAAAAGTAAAGAAGAAGAAGACATAGGATAAGAAGAAGAAGAAGAAGAAGAAGAAGAAGAAGAAGAAGAAGAAGAAGCTCTAGATGTAGATACATAAGAAGAAGACGAAATGGAAGAAGAAGTACACATAAGATTGCAAGAAGACTTAAATGAAAATCTAGGATCGGAAGAAGAAATCTCAAAGCAAGAAGAAAAGGAGAGGAATAATAATAATAATAATAATAATAATAAGAAGAAGAAGAAGAAGAAGAAGAAGAAGAAGTAGAAAGGAATAATCGTTCTGAAGATGACACTGGTTATTAAGCATACCCTCATTCAAGTATTAAATGTTGACCAACCCGAAAAGAAGAAGTAGAGGAAGACCGAGTTGAAAAAGCAAAAGACTACGAAACTGAAGAAGTAGATCTAAGATGAGTAGTAAGCTCGAATGAAAATATAGGAGAAGAAGACTTATGATCTAAATTGGATTCTCAAAAAGCATGTGTGCAATTCTGTTCCTGCTATAGTCCTTAAGAAATGTGCTCCTGAATTCTCTAAACTCTACAATAAACGCTTTGCTGCTTCTTGGTTTACTGTTTCTTGGAAATCCTCTTCTGTTTGATTCTTTAATTACCTATTAATCTTCCACCTATTTTTGGCAAAGTACTGACCAGGCAATGTTTTCTTTAAAACAAACCATATGGCTTCAGTTAGTCTAGGTCAAATGCTGATGTATTAAATATTTTTAGTGAAAGAGTCTATCAAGCTTTAGAATAGAATTGTGGTGCCGGGTTGTTGCTTTTGATATTAAGCGTTTGACATCGTCTTCACCTCGCAGTGTATTCTTTCATAAAAGCAATTTTGCGTACCTTTCTCAAGTTTAAATGATGACGAGTTAATGGTTCTTAGTGACAGAATCTATCAAACTTTGGATAAGTTTGGTGATGCTCTTCTTCACAAGTTGGAATGTTATAGAATTTTTGTAAGAAATTTTCTTATCTGATTCACTCTTTCTTTACAAATTGCAAAATGTAGGTTGTCTGGAACGGCCATCCCTTTGGATCTTTTTTGAAATAATGCAGTTGTCCCCAGGATTCTAGACATATGTTGTTCTAACTGTTCTTTTTTAATCGTCTGATAGAAACTTTTTAGGTTTTTCATCAGTGTAGCCGATGCTAACATCTAGGAGAGTAATCAATTGCATTTAAGTTTTCCGCTGACATGAAGTGGAAAGATTATATTATATGAATTGCTATGTCTGCTGCGATCGTGCGAGACACTTTTCCTCACTAGAATCTATCTTATACATTTATAAGTCAACGATTCGACCATGCATTGAATATTGCTGTCACATCTGGTCTGGCTTCTCTGCTATTTATTTCGAGATACTTGGTATAATACAAAAAATAATCTCTAAGGTTATTGGTCCTGACCTTTCATTTTGACCTCAGTCTCTTTAACAAAGTTTCTCTGATCTTGATCTATAAATATTTTATGGTAATTGCTCTGATTAGCGGTACTCTTTGTTACACAGATTTTATGAATTTAGACATAGTATTAGATTGGGCGACAAGGTCTTGTCTTTTTGAAATGATTAAATATATCCGTAAGTTCTGTCGTTCTTATCGATTGTGTAACTTTATTTCAGCCTTTCACTTTCCAGTCAAATTTTGAGATAGGATTAAGTAAGAGAATGCGGATGTAATCAAAGAAGAAGAAGAAGAAGAAGAAGAAGAAGAAGAAGAAGAAGAAGAAATGGAGTTTAGGTGAAGCAAACTGAAAATGAAAGTGACAAGGGCAAATATACAAATGACGACTTGAAAGCAAGGTGTAGAATAAGATAAATGGAAAAAGACAAATAGTAGTCGCTGAAAGAGAAAATAAATAAAAGATTAACGGAAGCGAATGAAGGAGGAAGATAACAAAAGGAGAAAAAAACAAGATAAAGTTCCAAAGGATAAAGGCACCTGATTGAAAAAGAAATTAATATAAATTGAGAAATAACGAAAAAAAAAGGAAAATCATCAGCAGCAGCTGCAGAATGAAATACACCTAAAGAAAGAAAAAAGCGGGACGAGAAACCAAAATCCAATCGCTAAAAAGAGAAACAGTATATATCGGAAACAATATGGAAAGCGATGAAAAAAATAAGCGGAAATTACTAGAAAAGTAACAAAAAAAAACAAACAAACAATGAAGATGTATCAGCAAAAGATGTTATAATATGTGCATTCGTCATTGTAAGAGAAACAGTTCGAACAACGACAAAGAAGAAAGAGAAAATAGAATCAGAAGTTAAAGAATGGCAAATAACTAAAAGAAATAAATCTAATAGAAAAAGCAGAGGAAAACGTAAGACAAACTTAAAAACGAAAAAAGAATTGCTCAGTCCCAGTTAAAAATAAGAGAGAAAAAATCGGTTGCCTTTAACAAAAGCGGCTTTAAACGTTGTCGACATTGAAACAATAAACAATAGAAATTTTAAAAAATCCCCAAAACTTATAGAACTAGGCACTGAAAATGATAACTGACTCAGCAAATCTTTCTTTTTTTATTGCTGATTTCTGCCGTAAATAAAATTTCATTTTAATAATTTGCCTGAAATCCCATGTAAAAATTTTGGATAGTCGCTCTTTTACGAAAGAAGGTTAATTGGGCAGACATCAACAAGTGGGTATTGCTCGATCCTAATTCAAATACAAAAATCATTCATAAAAACAAGTCTACTTCTTTAACATACTCTTATATTCGAGTATAGATCACAGCGTTCTATTGCCAAATCTGGTTTCAAATCATATATAGAGTGACACAGAAAGACACTGGCATGTATTGTTATATTAATCATATATCATAACTATTTTAATCAGATATTATAAAATGTAAATGAATAAAATATATAATAAAATATATTTCGAAAAACTGATTAATATAATTTTCATATAACTTTATAATATATGATTTAAAACTTTGTAATATATAAAAATAACGATATATAATTTTGTATATTTTTATATATCAACAAACAGTACTTAGAAAATATCACAATCTCTTTGTGACGCGTTTCATCCGTAGAGATTTCATCGGAGTAAAACGCGTCACTAATGAACTTTTACAGTTTGTCATATTTTTCTAAATACTGTGTTGATATATAAAATTATAAAAAATTATATGTTATATCAATAATATATATATATATATATATATAGTACAACATTTTAAATCATATATTATAAAGTTATATGAAAATTATATCGAGTACAGATACTTTATCCTAGGTCAGCCGGTCGTTACACACTACCGATCCCCCATAAATAATGACAAAGAAGAAAGAATGTAAAAAGAAAGAAAGAAAATGAAGGAAAATAAAATTATTTAACGTCTCCTCCCAAAGTCTCCTAGTAAATAATGGACAATTCCGTTTTGATCGCGTAAAGAGAAGGAAATAGACAGTATTTGGTTTTAGTTATCAAAAATGAATGAAAGAAAGAAATTGGGGAACATAGATGCGTTTAACGATTGTTTCAGTGAAATGGAAAAGTTGTCAATTTCACATTTTTTCATTTGTACCGACTTCTTAAAATAACAACCGTAAATCTTATTTACGATTGCTATTTCAATATTTTGTTTAAGTTGTGTTACAGAATGCGAAGTCCAGAGCCAGAATGGTCAGGTTAGGTTAGAGTGACTCGTGGACGGGGCATTCTGACAGTTGCCTTTGTCTGGGATTTGAATATGTCCAAAATGGCGTGAATTTCACAGGTATCTCATGCATTGTGTCGCGTCGATATGCATCCCTCATCTAGGTTTGCCATCGACTTTTACCACCCACGGAGGGAGGCTGAGCCAAAGTGCGATATGCGTTCCTACAATGTCAGTCCTACTACTGCCTCTTAGAATCAAAGCTACAAGGGTTAATAAAACGAATACCAAAAGTAAATGACCCTTTTTGTTGATAGGGTTCTTATTAATGAAATGGTTATCTCGGGACGACACCGAACGCAGCATTTGTTAAGCTTAAATATTTAACGATGCGATAGGGGTATTTCTACGGATATTATATTGTCGTAGAAGTTGCCATGAGCTTACTTAATTATTAGATTCATGCTTAATCATTTAGATTCATCAGAATATTAAAATAGGAAACTCGTGACATTTTAACGGGTCAAGACTAGTTATTATCATTATTAGTAGTAATAGTGATAGAAGCAGCAGTATTAGTAGTATTAGTAATCGCTCGACATTGAAGATCTTCAGGATTTTAGTAGAAATTGCTAAAGTACATATTGGTACTACTCATTATGAAAGGAGATCCCAACTTGACTCACTTATGAGAATCTAGCCAAGTAACTAACATAAACTTTTATGGAAGAACTTCTGGGACGAGCCAATAATTTTTTAGCAATCTTCGTACAAAATTTATATTCTTCAATGAAGGGTCAAAAGTTAATGTCATTCCTCTGATCCATAAAAGTGAGTTACCTTTTTTCTTTCCTGTGCGAACGTGCATGTAGCGCAATTGTTAGCGCCTCGAAACGAGAAATCGGTGAGTCGAATTCGAATACTATTCGAGTGAGTTACATTTACTTTCATAGAAATAAAATTGCGAAATATATGAATCCATCTCACCCCACAACTGCCATCTAGGGATTAAGTACTCAGGCCGACTAAGCTATTTAGCTGTGGTTGGCAAGGAGGTCAGGAATGAATTCAAAACCTTACGTAGCCTTGGTTAAGTACATGATATACAGACATGTTTAGGATTAGGGAGTTCACCATTAATTTGTAGGTTAAAATGATATCGACTGCAGTACTTGTACTTAAGCTGAAAATATCATTTTAGATTTGATTTCGCGATATTTTGGAATATGTTCTACTTCTTTTATATGCAGTACCACTTCAGGGTCTAAGGGATATGACTCTCCACATCTTCCTATCATTATAAGCTCAAAGTGATGTTTGTCCTACTCTATCCCCAAGTAGCAAAAATGATAAAACTTACTAAATATTACAATGGACAGGAAGTTGTGTAGAACCATGATTGCCTCCGTCTTGAAGTGACATGTCACATAAAAGAAGATTTCAACTTGATGATCAAGAGTTTAATCTCTAGGTCAAACAAAAACAATGTAAGAACAATTAGAAATTTAAGTAATTAACTTGACTGATTTGTATTTTTACGGATAATTAAGTGTTTTGAGTAATGTAAACCGAAACAATTTTTTTAATTATAAGAACAATACATTTTTTGCGAGTGAATAGTGCATTAACAGTTTAAGATAATAATAATTTTCCCAGATACAAGACTTACTATTTAATCCATAGCTGGAGGAGATAAGTAATTAAGAATTAACAGATAACTGACATCGTTTACCAGTTTACTTCGTAGGTATAATAAATTGTTTGATTTACAATTTAGTGGGCATCGTAGACAATAGATAGAAAATGTCGAAAGGTTAAATTTGTGACTATCCTCCGGACATGCTTACTCTACATAGATATATGTTTTTGGAATCAGGATTATCTCGGGGTTGAATATTTCACATAATCTAGTGGTTGAACATACACCATTGGGATTTGTGAACGGATAAGTAGGGAAAAGTTAAAAATTCCAGAATTAAAATAGTTGAAAATATTTAGTGGTTTTAAAAGTTTTATAATTTATATTGAGTTTAAAGTAACGCAAATGATTTGTGAATTTAAATTTTTTGTCTTAGATTTAAATATCAATTTTATTTCTTCAAAATGTCAAGGTTTTCGTGACGTGCGGTTTTGAAGTTCCGCGAAGAATTCAACTTAAATGACGTTCCACGGAGTTGTGATTTGAAGAACGCAATTTTCGGTCTAAATTGTAAGTTCGGAACAAATCGGCTTTTCAGCCTGTTATAACGAGTGTTTGGTTGCGAAAGGAAAAGAACAACGAGGATTAGATTTTCAAACAATGTGTATTTGTTTAATATATGTGATATATTTACAGTTGTTATAAAATTGGAGAAAATAACAATTTTGGTTGCTGATCCTCAGGAAAGCGATTAAGTATAGGAGTAGAGCCGGGAGTTGGTTTGGCCGAGATCACAGGATAGGTTTGGAGTGAATTTAGTTGTTGGTTTCGTTCGACGCACGTGTTGAGCAATCAGTCGAGGTCACGTTGCAAGGTTGAGTCGTAGTAGGGTCCGTTGTTTCCTGATGTGATGGTGGTGATGAAGAGAGATTAGTTGTAGCTGGAAGTCCTGAAATGTAATTTTCGATTAGTGTATCAACGAAATGGGGTCGCGGTGGTCATGCGAAGATATGCCTTTAGCAAGTCGGTTTGCCGGGGTGACGGTAGTGGCAACGAGGGAGGCCTAGAATTGTGTGGTCGCGAAGTCGAGGTGTTGTAAATTCCAGTGTTTGGCTTCAGGGGCCTAGTGGTGTCGAAGTTGCTCTCTGTGTAAAGAGTCGGGTGAGATTAGTGAAACCTGGGAGTGGTAACGGTTGTGTTGAGAGAATCGGCCATGGCGGTGATGGCCACAGCGCCCTACGTGTCGGCATGTGGTCTTTCGGTCGGCAATTACGTTGGACATTACGAGGGAGAAGCTTTTAAGCCAACCTGGAACTCCTGACGGTCATCATCTTTTCCGGCTGGAATATTCGAGCTTGGCCAGTTTTGAAGTTCTATGGTATGAATTGGGGAATTCAAAGCTTTTTTTTTTTTTTTTTCAAAATTGCCATTGCTCTTTTCTAAGCGGGGCAAGAGGTCAAATTAGTTTTGGGTCATAGTTCCAGTTAGCCTTACGCAGTGGCTCGCTTAAAAGTCTGCACGGTGTAGTAAATAGTATTAATTAGATAAAAGCACCTTAAAACTGTGCGCTACTACTGTGACCTCTTTTGTTGCGTGTACGTTTGGTAAAACGATGGTAAATTATAAAATTTCTGCATCTTTTTTTCTAGATGTAGTTTGTTTTTGCTTTTGTTTTTTTACGAGGCGAAGAAGAGGGCCGTGTTGTATTCCTTCTTCATTGTTTCGATATAATTCTATTTCTGATTCTAGACTCAATTTGAGACAGCGCTAAACAAATTAAATATAGATAAAAAAAATTGTGTTGCACCAATATTTCAATTGGTGAAACTTCCTGCGTGGAAAATCAGCATTCGAATTTAATCGACCAGCAATACAGGTTAGGAATATAAAATTATTTTGAACGCAGTATAGTACTATCAACATAAGACAGAACGACCCTTTCATATTCATGACGTCACGAGTCCCATAGCACTAAGCCTCTAGTAAAACGATCCATCGGTAAAGCTACTTGAGAAATAGTCGGTTCCTCATATTGTAGCAGAAGGTACCTGTCTCCGCTTGCCATGGTTCCACTTTCGCAAGAATTAGATCAGACCAAGAATTAAATATTGCTGCCATATGTGGGTTGGTGCTGCACGATTCTTTCTTCTCAGACGTGACAAAAACGCATTTTCAAAGCTACAACCCACGAACGAATCGTGGCAAGCCCCACATTTCCAACATCAACATTTCCGCAATGTACCATATTCCTCTTCTGTTCCACATGTTCAGAAATGTGCATCTAAGATGCCTTGTATACAGGGACAAACCATCCACATCCATTTCGTGTTTTATAGGTTAGAAATAATTTTCATACGAAATACTTACGGGTGCATGCTTCATTGATCGCTACATATTTGATTTCTTCAAGTCCATGTTAAAACATCATATATAGATTCTTAATCTCCACTTCTTACTTTCCACCTTTACACGCTTACACCAACAGCATTCAGCCTTGAGCTGATCTTGATCTTTCTACTGCGAGAATAATAGTATAAAAAAAGAAACGTAATAATTGCCAGACAACTAAATAGTCCTTCAATGTCCCATCCCGATGTAAACGATTTTTATAAGTGAATTAGAGATGACATATTTATGTAGATTATATTTCCGACTCAGTGCTTCATTTTGTTTTTATGAGTTGCTGACACATTTACCTTGTCTATCATTTCTTTTGTTCTGTCAGACAATTTATGACTGAGATTAAGAAGATCACATTTCTCAACCAGCCTCTTTCTCATGTTCTTTTTTTTCTTTGCCTATTTTGTCGTAAAATACTCAAACAGACGTAACTTCATGTAAGAAAAAGCACGACATTTGATCTGATATTATGAAGGTGTTTACATAGACGTGCGGATTTTTTTTTTAAAGATTCTCGCTTACATTTACAAGTGTTGGATTCGTTATAAAAATGCAAAATCTTTGTCTTGTAAAACCATTTTCATTAAATGTACTCTTTGCTCACACAATATATATATATATATATATATATATATATATATATATTTATTCGGAATCACTCCAAGCAAGGCAGTAATGCCAGATGCCAGTAAAACATAAGATGGTCGTGGAGGAATTTGGAACAGAAATATTAATGATGAGCAGAAAGAGAAGAGAGTGAACAGTACATAGCGATTGACATTGCATTTAATTTTGGGTGGGTGGAAAGCATGTAGCATGCATGCAACTCGAAGATAAGATAATGATATAACTGTGATGTCGTGTTAACACACTACTTCAAACAAAAAGGTAAGGAAGGAAACATCCGTTAATACTGGAAGCAAGTACTGGACATAAGAAACCGATTTTTTTTTTACATTGTTTCAACAGAAATATTTTTCATAAATTTCGACCGACAGAAACAC
This sequence comes from Acanthosepion pharaonis, assembly GCA_903632075.3. Classification (NCBI taxonomy): domain Eukaryota; kingdom Metazoa; phylum Mollusca; class Cephalopoda; order Sepiida; family Sepiidae; genus Acanthosepion; species Acanthosepion pharaonis. The sequence continues at coordinate 471,607 of CAHIKZ030001368.1, read as the reverse complement.
TAACTGCTTGATCAATGAATACCGAATTTTTCCTTATAGAGAAACGGTTAATAATATCCTTGCTATTATCATTCGTCAGAGATGAAGAATACACTTGAGGAAACAGATTCAGTTCTATATAAACATACCGAGAACAAAACAACCTGAGCAATGAGGGCGTTTTCAGCAAAATGAGAACAAAAAGGACATTTTTGCTTGGGAGAAGGAAGAGTCAGTAGAAATGTCTGGGGCACATAATGTGGATATGAATTCCAACTCACATTAGTACTGATTGTTTGATCAATGAATAACAAATTGATGTGAGGCCAAAGTTGGGACCACGGATTAGATGTAAGAAAGATATATTAACAACAGGTTACAGAGATAGTGTAAGCGGAGCTTACTATAAATTAGTGTCCAACACTATATATATATAAGTATTACCTCACCTAAAATGTTAATCTTTCTTGAGTACAATGGTAATACCTCGCTCTAGTATTGCCAGTTTTTTTTACGAACAACTGTTTTTTGTGTGAGTGTGGGTGTGTAGAAATCGTTCTCTTGTTGGACAGACTTTAATATTCCGTAGATGTTGAATCGCTAGTTTGTCAATGGCGTTTGGTATTGGAATATATGTAGACGCTGGGTTTGTAGCTTTTAAATCACTAATGTATTAATACCAGCTTAATTTCACGTTCAACACTGCTGTGGGAACGCGTGGAGTTTGTGTATTTTTCGAGTACTGTCGGTATTGATATAGTGAGAACGAAATTCTCGAATCTTTCTGTCGCCACTGTTGTGGGACTGGCAAGGTATTGCGGTTTTCGACGTGAATGCGTTTCTAGAATTCTTAGTCGACACAGATGTGGGATTGGTAAGGTATTTAGGTTTCGCCGTGAGTGCGTTTCTCGAATCCTCGTCGCCACTTATGTGGGGCCAAAGTTGGGACCACAGTAGTAAAACACGGAACACAGATTAGATGTAAGAAAGATATAAAACAACAGGTTACAGAGATAGTGTAAGCGGAGCTTACTATAAGTTAGTGTCCAACACTGGTAGTCGTAACAGACTCTCACTGTCTCTCTGTGTCATTCTCTGTCACTCTCTCGAGTGTTGTGTCGCCTACTTAATATAGGCCTGGAAGAGTCTATTGTGTAGGTAGTTCCGGTCTCACAATACAAATGTTTCCTAATAGAGAAAAGGTTACTATTATCATTGCGATTACCATATTTATAACATACCACAAATGGCACAGCAGGAATAAATAAATCCAAAATTATAAACATATTTCAGAGACAACCCGAGGAATGAAATCTTTCTCCCGCATTCATAAGTGGCACGAAGCCAAGATCTTCGGAACTTGTCTACTCCATGCTTACTAGTAGATCACAGTCGCTATCAAATTTATTAAACAATTTTTAATCGTTTCAACCTAAGCAGTGTAGGAATTCTATAAGGGCGCAAGCGGTTACAGGAAGTGAAAGTGAGAGAGAAGCCTGTTTATAGGGAGAACTGGGGAAAAGACAAAATATGAACACGATTACAGAAGATAAAAGACGGCGATTGACGTTGCATTTAAAATTTCGCAGTTGTTAGGAATTCAATTAAAGAGAAGGGAGCTTCACAGGCGAGAAGAGCGAAATAAGAAACCGTTGGAGTAGAACTGGCGGTTGCATTAAGCTATTTTGCAACAGTAAATGTTTGGGTGCTAGATGACAATCTAGTAGCACGCTTAAATTCGGGGCTCCAGGGAAAAGAAGAGCTCGTCAGAGCCATTATCATGAAAATATTTATAGAAATGACAGAGGAAAGCAACACCATATCGGTGAGAAATTGACTGAAATCGATATGTCTTGACAGTATCCATTACATTACTGACAATTCTTTGGAATTTGTAAAGAATCTCGAAATGAACAGCAAGAATACCAGACCAAATATTGCAGTAGTATTCAATGTCCGGAAGAATGGTAGATTTGTAAATATGCATGAAGGATTCTGACGAAATTTTTTTCTGGTACGACACAGTGACCCAAATTCCCTTGCAGTTATTGATTCGATGTAGTCGCTCCACTTCAAGTCAGTGAAAATGTCAGGCCAAGAAGGCACAGTGTTTTGCGGCTCCTGCAGGTGGTAGGCACAAAAGCTTATCTATGGTGGCTACTTTATTCTCGCTTCATTCTTAACAAAAAACTGTTTGTTTTCTTGTATCAAGAATAAGAACAAAAGACTAGTGAAGTGACTAAGTGTATACAAGTAACATAAGCTATCTATCTTTTTAATTTAGCGTACATTTTCTATCACTTGACTACTTGAGAGATTAATTTGATAAATCGACTATTGCCACTAAGTCGCCATTGTTTCTGGGAACATTTTGATTTAGCTTAGCGAATACAAATGTTATTGTCCGTTCGCCATTTCTTGGGTTATTTTGTCGCGTACTTTCTTATTATCATATACGAATATCCGCTAATATCCTAGCATTTTTTTTATCAGATAGTTTGAAGCTTTGCTCCAAAGACCAAATTATTATTTTCATTCACTGAGAATTCTATTCATTTTAACAAGGCTATCTGTCCAACTCTGTATTAATCTACCCTAAAAAATAATTTGGTCATTTCGACGTGGTGAAGTGGTTAGCATGCTTGTCTCACTAAATGAATTACGACTAGTCAGTTCGATTCTCAGTCTTGGTTTTGTATCATTTCGAAGCGTAGGTTAGAAAATGTGGTGTAATTCTTAGCAAGTTTGTCTCGGGAGACCAGTTACGACTAAGTAGTGAGTTCGATTCTTACTGGATGACCTGTACTTTCACAGATGTGCCACATCTAGGCTACGTTTAAAAAGTCATCATCCCTAAATAATAATAGTGTCATCACTGTAGCGGTTTAGGCGTATGGAAACGAAGAAAATAAATCTTCAAACACAGCTCTACAATTTTAAATATATTTTATTATTGAGTATTTGTTTCTTTTCAAATTGAAAAAAAGAATGCGAAAGATCTCTGCGAAACAAATTCACAAAATATTTTGTTTTTCTTTTTTTTAAAATACCAATGAATCAGTTACGTTAGTATGATAGAAGAAACACAATGTGTCTACGTAAAAAGAGTGTCACGTACTTACGTTGATTAATGAATGCAAGTAATTTAGTTGTACTCAGGATCTCAGAAAACGGGAAGTTGTATTAATACGACTACTTAATATTTGTAAATAAACTCAGACGGTATGTTTCATGTATGCATAATTTACTTTAAATCACTAGTCCTTTTAAGTAGTTACTCAAATAAAATATACGAAATGTTTTTGAGAATTCAACTTGTTCACAACAACGAATAAACAACACTGAAAACTTTTTATGAAAAAACTGAAAACTGAATAGTAACTTAACATCACGAATATTAATAAGAAATAAATAGGCTTGAGAAATCTAAAAGTTAGATTTTACTAAACTCAAATGTTTTTTGGTTAATAAATATTTTTCCAATTTTTAAATATCTGTTTTTAGGAGAAAAAATATTGTTCATCATTTTGTGGAATAATCCTACAAATTTCGTAGCAGATGATAAACACAGGTGTCTGAAAATTTCGAAGGTACCAGCGCGTTTAAATATAACGTCACATTGGTTAAAATATGGGAATGTGGAAATTGAAATCTGGAAGCAAAAATTGCATAAAAATGATTTAATTTTCAGTTTTATCAAAAATATTGAAATATATTGAATTATTAAATGATTTCTTACGGAGTTCTACAATCACCATGTTTTACTGCTGGAACTGTGTTATCAGAATGAATACGTCTGTTTTTGTTTTTTTTTTTTTTGGAGGTAGGGGCAAGTAAATGCATTATTTCTCTGCCTAAGAAACTTGAGTTCTTTTTCTTCTGATAAAATAATACATACTAAAGGCATGAAGATACGTAGCGCAAAAGTTAAACGTAATTACCTGGCTACATGTGATCGAGAACAGCTCTGCCATCGACAGATAAATAGTTTATTCATTGTAGCTTGGAATAGCCTTGGTTATTATATTTTAGTCATTACCTAGTCTGCATCAATTCCACGCTAACCGGGAATAACAAACCGAGAATAAACGGACAAATATGATGAAACACTGCCTTGAAATACCGCCACCTGATTTTTCGTATATTGGGACTCTGAATCTTTATGAAATGCTGTCATCAGGAATATAAGAACTTTGGAATCCTTGAAAAAATAGCTTAAATTGTCTGCATTGAATAACTCTCATAAGATGTTTAGTGTGAGTGGAAATATAGTTCCGAAAATTGACTGGCAATCAAAATTTCGACTAAGCAGAAAAAGATATTTTCATCAGAATAAAAACAATTTTAGTAAAGCAAAAAGATATATTACCTTTAATGGTAGCTTATAAAAAAAGAAACTCGACTACAAAAAGTGAGTTTAAAAGATCAAGAAATGGCGAGCTAAGAAACTATTTCAAATAATAGGTTTGAAAAAATATCGAAAACGGAAATGTAGGACATCACGAAAGAAGGCAAATTTAAACTTGTGCTAACATTATTATTATTATTATTATTATTATTATTATTATTATTATTATTATTTCCTTTCATTTCTGGTGTGTACACATTTCTTTCCGGGTCCCGCCTAGAGACCTAAGGTCAAAAATGGCATCATGACATTTTCCACTGAACAATTGTTTGTATTTCCTTAAGGCATAAGCTTCCAGGAATCCCTGCAATTAGTCTACTGGAATTTTTTCCATCTATTACGAGGACTCCAACTAAAACAAGGATTGTTGATGTTCCCATATGCCACATTTTTGAGATTTCGATTTCAAGGTCCTTGTATTTTGATAACTTTTTGAAGATCTTTAAAGATACATTGCAGTCAATAAAGAGGTACCTTTTTTGTTTGTGGTCTCTAATAACAATGTCTCGGCGGTTAACTTTTATTATTATTGTTATTATCATTATTTATGTTATGTTTCCTACTTTGTATCCTGTAGGGCCAGGTACAGACTATGGTCCTTAGGCCCTATGAGTGAATTGTCATTTAATTGATAGCATATGATGTTCCTGGTAGGACGATCTTCTGGGCAAATTTTATGCCGTTGTTATCTGAGACACTGTTAATAAAATTGTCCATTCCTTATCTTACGATGCCCAGAGATCCGATTACAAATAGTATGGTCTCAGTCTTCATTACCCACATCATGTTAGTCTCGATCTCTAGTTCCTTGTAGTTGGACAATTTCTCGATAATTTTTATGAAGGTGTTTCTCTCAGATGCTACTACTATGTAAATAAGCATCGACTTCCAGAATTCCTTGTCTTTTATGATGATATCAGGTCTGTTGACTTTTATTTTCCCTGTTTGTTTGAATTGGCAATTGAAGAGGATAGTTACATCTTTATTTTGGATAACTGTGTCTCGTTTGTGCTCATACTATCTCTCAGTGGGTTCGATTTTGTGCTTCTTGCATATCTTTCAGTGCACGTATGTTATGTATGTGGATATATTCATTTTTTGCTAGTTCAGGACATACTGAGATAATATGATCGACAGTTTCAAAATATTTTCCGCAGATCCTGTATTTCGTGTTAGTTCCAGCCTTGATTATGCGCCAGTGATAGGATCTGGTTGCGAGTCTTTCGTTCAGAGCTGCAATAATTAGGGCTTCTCTCTCAGCGTTCAGCCAGGTGCTCTTCAGCCACTCATCTGTTTTCTGTTCGTCTACATCTGCTTCATTTCGTTCTTTTCATGCATTTGCCAGGCACAGCCTTGTACTCCCAGTTTTTATATAATTTCATTTTGCGCAGATTGTATTCGCTTCGTCTTTTTTTTTATTAGGATGTTAGGTATATTAAGCTGTTTTTTGTGTCCAGTTTCTTTGTTAAAGGAAGGAATTTCATAATTTAATATTTTTAGGAGATGGTCATTTGTTTTTGTGAGGTAGGCTTCCACTCTGGTTGCTGCAGTTTTTCAATTAGTTCAAGTTGGATTATACATCGGCCTCCTAAAGCTTCAGGTACATACAGACAATATTCATCTGATTTCAGGTGGTGCATCCTCATTTAGATAAGAATTTTTCTTGTCTTGGTGTTCAATCTTTAATGTCTTTCAATTTCAATTTAATGATGTTGAAGGTGCATGCTTCTACCGGTATAAGTAAGGTGTTGTTAGCCTTCATTTTATTGGCCCAATTTTGTTCACTTTTACTTATCAAACGCAATCTTCTATAATATTCTTTTCATAACTTTTTTCTTTATAACTGAATGTTGTATTCCGTCTTCTTCATTAATTCTTAACTATCTGTATGTAGCATTTAGAAATGACATTATTATTATTATTATTATTATTATTATTATTAAAGAAAATGATTGGTGTAACTCTTCCAGTATTATTTAACACTTATGAGAATAGCGTGATTTAAAGAAAGAAGAAAAAACAAAAGGAAAACACAGAGTTTGACAATGTTAAACAATATTTCGACATTATGCCTCTCTTTTATACTTTTTTTAAATTTCAGCTATAACAATGTATAAATCTGCAAAAATTATAAGTCTTTGTACAAACGTTGGTTGTCTTGCAATTGCGAGAAAGCGTTGTATTTGTATCAACGCGTCAAAACAAATAAAACGTCACCACCGTCAAATCATGCAACAAACGTGCATAATATGATGGTGAAATTGATTATCTTGGAATTTTTCATTAGTTGATCTGTTAGTAATTGGAATTAATCAAACAGCTGAGTATAGATCTCATACCATTCTCTTTATTCTGTTGGGTTGTGAACTTAGCAATTTCACGCGTTTTAAAGATTGAAACGTCGGTAGATTCTGGATATTTTTTTCAGAATGTACATCTTAAGATGCTTTTGAAATTACAATCTTTTGAAATAAAATGTTCCGCAAGGTCCGTTGACGTCGCATATCGAACTGTGCTGATTGAATCTTTTATTTATCTTTTCAGTTGTGCAACCCACATAAATAGTCATGTTTGGTACATTATACGGCATATATTAAACGAGAATCAGTACAGATTGTCATCCTTTAAAAGATCGTGATGTTTTTCTTTTAATTTGTGATAGAAATGACTTGGCTCATATTGTTCTATGAGTGTATTCGTTGGTATAACGATCCGAAGCTCCACTGATAATGTGAGCATGGATGCTTAAATTTATTAAAACTTGATGATGATTTTATTTTTTTCGATAGGACGGTTTAGGAAAAATCTCTTTAAAAAGCGATTATTATTATTATTATTATTATTATTATTTTTATTTTCTTTGATTTATGGCGTTTACACATTTCCTTCCGGGTCCCACCTAGGGACCTAAGGTTAGAAATGGCATCACGACAATTTCCAATGAAAAAAAAAATTAACATCCATAAAGCCATTCGTAAAGTGTGGGCTGTACTTGTCAGAACAATTTTTTGTATCTCCTTGAGGCATGGACTTCAAGGAATCCCTTCAATTAGTCTACTGGAATCTTTTCCAACCAGTCCTAGGGCTTCAACTACAAGAGCAATTGTTGATGATCCCATATACAACATTTTCAAGATTTCTATTTCAAGGTCCTTGTATTTTGACAGTTTTTTGAATATCTTCAAAGATAGATTGCAGTCTACAGGGACTGCCATATCAACAAGGAGGCACCGTTTTTGTCAGTGGTCTTTAATGACAATATCTGGGCGGTTGGCTTTGATTGTTCTGTCAGTATGTATTGTGTTGTCCCATAGAATTGTAACAGGTCCTATCTCCGTAACCGAGACTGTTTGGTGTTCATACCAGTTTATTCGGTTTTCTTCCCGTAGAAGTTGCAGATTTTCCAGTGGAGATATTGGCCTACTCTGTCATGCCGGGTTTTATATTCAGTGCGTGCCAATATCGTGCAACCTGACACAAGATGATCAATCGTTTCTGGATATTTATCACAGAATCTGCATTTTGGGCTGACGCAATATTTTAGTATATGTGCTTGATAATTCCTAGTTAGCAAGCATTGGTCCTGTGCAGCAAGGATAAAACCTTCAGTTTCAGGTTTTAACCCTGCACTACGTAGCCACTGATGGGTACGGGTTTTATCTACGTCAGCTTATTTGGTACGGGCAGAGTATTGGCCATGAAGCGGTTTATCTTGCCAGCGCTTCTGTATCTGATCGGTTGCATTCGTCTTTGCTGTCTTTTTTAAGTATTTTGCAGTTTCAGCCGGTGTATTGTGCTGTAGTTGCATCTCTACGCCCATTTGAAACTCCATTTTGAATTTGTTGGCTTCTTTTATTGCGGAGTAAAGACCCTTACTACCTTCATTTTCCTTGACGCATACCATCATCCAGTCTTCTGTAGTTTCCAAGTATCTTTGGAGGCCAATTGTTGTAGTTTTGTAGGACCGTTCTAGTTGAACTAATCCTCTGCCTCCTTCGGATCTGGGCACATACAGACGACCAACATCAGCTTTGGGATGATGCATGCGATAGCAAGTGAGAAGCTTTCTCGTTTTGTCGTCCATTCGCTTAATTTCAGCTATGGTCCAGTTAAGGACATTAAAGCTGTATTGCATCACAGGGACAACCAATGTGTTTATGGCCGATATTCTGTTTTTTGAGTTTAGCTCAGCATTTAGTACCAGACGTATACGCCTGTAGTACTCTTTTCTTATTTTTCTTTCACTTGGGGTGTTGTATGCCATCTCCTTCGCTAATTCCTAGGTATTTATAAGCTTCATCATACTCCAGTTCCCTAATCTTTGTGAAAAAATCTAAATCTATTAAGGGTATTTCTGTAATGTTACTTTTGCACATTTATCTAATCCGAAGTCCATACCTATGTCGTCACTGAAGTATTTTACAATATTGAGGAGGCCTCTCAACTCATTGTCATCTTTGGCAAAGAGTTTGAGATCATCCATGTAGAGTAGGTGATTGAATATTTTCTTATTTATTTTGTAACCATAGCTACTGTTGTTCAGTTCATGTGTAAGAGGGATTAAGGATAAATAAAACAGAAGGGGTGACAGAGAGTCTCCTTGAAAGATTCCACGTCGGATATTCAGACGGTTGGATATGGCAGTGCCCCCGGTGTGACTAAGGTATAGTTTGGTGTTCAACATTCCCATGCTGTGCTTAAGGAAATTTAATACCACAGGGCAGATTTTGTACATTCCCAAAGTCTTAAGAATCCAAGAATGTGGAACACTATCAAAGGCTTTACAATAATCAATCCACGCTGCACTGAGATTTCTACGTCGTCTCCTGCAATTTTCCAGGATCATTTTATTTATCAGCAGTTATTATTATTATTAGTAGTAGTAGTAGTAGTATTTCCTTTGATTAGTATCTGTCTATATTTCTGGGATGAGGTATTATGTACATTATTTACATTATTCGGAGTATTTTCCTCATCTTTGTCGCCATATTTATTAAAACATTTCGGCTGTTGTACGCTCCGGCCTTCTTCAATATGAGCACCGGTAAAAATGTTTGCTGAGATATTAGGTTTATAATACCCAGAAATTCATGCACAGATGTCCTCAAGGACACATAGCACAGTGGACAAAGGCGTTGGTTAGATCCAGTGACAGGATGAAAATAAATATGAAAATAATATTTTTATTTGTTGAAGGAATAGGCTGCTAGGGATCATGGTAACGAGTATTAGAGTCTTTTCCAAGCAAACACAGGACTCCAATTCCAACTGTAAAAATTGATATCTTCATGCCCAACATTTTTTAAATTTCACTTGTCTTAAATTTTCATTGTCTTAATCCTTGTTTATTATGTTCATATCTGCATGAAAGTCTGAATGAACTTCCATGTCAATAAGAAAGCAAAACTTGTTTCTGTGGTATTTTATCAGTCTGTCTTTCATTGTTCTGTCTGTTTGTATTATAAAGTCCCATGAAGCAGTTACCGAACCTATGTCTGTAACTTAGCCGGGTCTGTTTGGTGTTCAAACTAATTACTTTCGTTCCCATATTGTAAATTGGTTTTTACACAATATTTCAGGATTCTACCTCATTTAGTAAATACTAGAGGCCCTAATCAATGTTGAATTGGTTAAGAATCTCCCATCGTATGTCCTTTTTTTTCAGACAAGCAATATGATTTTCGTTTCTCCAGGTCAACTGCTGATGTACTGACGATAACTACAAAAAGAGTATATTAAGCTCTAGATAATAACGAGGATGCTCGAGCTGTAGATTTAAACATCTCCTAAGTTTTTGACAGTGTTTAGCATACAGGTCTTTTTAATAAGTTGAAACCTTACTGTGTCAGCTTCCAAATTCTTGAAATGCTTTTTAAAGCATTATTATAAAAATTGCAGTGTTTATAAAATATCTGTTCGTTGGCAGATTTAATAATAATTCTATATTCTATGGATGCGGGTACGTGTTGTATTATAGATGGAGGATGATTAGAGTTTGGGTGGATGAATCTTTTATTTTAATTTTCTAAATAACGTTTCGCTCATATGAGCATTGTGAAATCAACGGAAAAATATTTTTTATTCATTTCTTCTCAAAAAGGCAATAAAGTCACTAAGATGAGTGTGATAGAATGGGAGATAAAAAAATCATTATTATGGAGAGAGGATAATGAAAGGACGGATATCAGGGAAATAGTAGATGACGATAGATATTGTGTTTACATTTTTGAATATGAAATTTGATTTGAAAGCAAAAAATTTGGAAGTGATTTCAACAATGGAGAACGGTAAGAGATGAAACTGTCGGTATAGAAATTACGGTTATATTTATTCTTTTCAACTGTAATATGTCGAGAATTAATCGAAAGGCGCTCAAATTCGTAAAATCGTCGTAGCAAAAAGAAACGCACTTAAAAAAAAAAACATTCCCGTGGAAATATTTATCGAAAAACGAGAGAGAAGCTACATCAAAAGGAGAAAGTAACTGAAGCTGAGATGACAGTCCTTTAGATTTTGACACGGATATCTAAACATATATCAGAATTACTATACTAGATATGACAGCAGTATACAATGCATGGATGAATGCATGGAAAATATTACACTTATCAAGGTGTAAGATAGATTCCTCTGCGAAAAATGTCTAGCAGGGCACAATGTACAAAGCAAGAGACCTAGCAATTGATTTAATATAATCCTTCCACTTTATGTCAGTTAGACAAAGTAGACGCTTTCAATCACTTCTCGCATCAGCCATGCTAATGAACAGTAAACGTTTTCTCTAAGACCATTAACATAGAACAGTTTCGCTTTGCAGGTGTTAAATTAAAAAAAGCCATTTATTTGGAGTATAAATATATCAAATTAATAAAAAAAAATCTATACCTGATTTTTAGAAAGGCTGTGGTGAATCTTTACCTATTAACTCTAAATAAAATCTAAAGGTAAATACCCGCGAACAAATCATGGATAAGAAACATGTTAAAAAATAGATCTAAAATCTTGTATACGAAAATAAATTAAATGTAAGTTATCATAAGAAAAATAAAGCCCGTATTATCCAAATAAAACAGTAAAGGCATACAGTTAAAATATATTTTATGATAATCACATTGACACGTTTGGGAAAGTATTTAATTTAATTAAACATGCTTTACCTCGTACATATCTTTTTTTCGAATGAGACAGTTGTGTTCCAATGTACTCTACAATTTAATTTGGACACATCTTCCCATTTGAACAGCTATATTGATAGAAATATCTAGGATAAAGTTTTAAAATCATCTAAAAGACAACATTGCGATTTGTCAGAAGAAATATTCATTTGGATTATATGAATGAACGTAACATCCATGAAAAGAGTGGAATATTTTTTTCAGAATTTGAAGAAGCGGTAAAGAAAGAAACAGTTAAAAATGTATGCTAAATTGTTCACGGAAAACACATCAGCTTCTTTTCACCCGTTCCCAAAATGGCATACTTTGAATTGTTCCGGATCGTTTACTTAGAAACCTTTTGTCCTACCAATGCTATTACAATGGTTAATATTTTGCAGAGACGTAACTTCTATTGGTACAGAATTTCAACAAGTTTGTCAGGAATCAAATATATTCCCAATCCTTGCCTGACAGAAATGGAACTAGTAAACATAATAGTAAAATATTATGGACAGTACAATTAGTGTTGCTCTCGGTGGGAATTTATAAAATTATTCGCTTAAACAATTTTTTAGGAAAATGGGTTTCTGAAATCCTACAGCTGTTCTTTTCAGTATTGATGGGTTTTCCTTCCTAGCCTTTTGTTTGTGGTAGTGTAAAAAGTTAGCATAACTCATCATTAAGCAAACAAAAAGCAGAAATTGTAACGCATGAATAAACAAAATAAATTTATGCACTAAAAAACACAATCACATGTTTATGCCCGGAATTATCTATATTATATGATTCGTTTTGCCGGTGGGGATGAATAATAGATAAAAAATATATATATATAATATTTTATTTTCATATTCAATATTCGTCAAGAGATAGCTAAAAAGGAATTGATTTTAACTGCTTACTCAGTAATGTCTTGCTGACGACGATACAAGTTCGCCAGAAACTATCTACGCGTTCATTTTCACTTCCCGTTTCATGCAAAATTCCATGAATCCAATGAGATGACGTCTTAAGATATTCATATTTTCATCATCCCTTCTTATTAATATCAACTCGTATCATTTTACAAGTATGCAGATTGAGACACCTCGAGATATTTAGTCAATTTTCTCCATAAGCTGGCAAACGTCTTTTTAATATAGATTGAAATTAAGTTACGACCCAAGACTGATAAATTCTGAAATCTTCAATTATTCCATGGTATTTTAAATTACCCTAATAACGGATAAATGCTGATAGATTAAAGTTTGCAGGCGCAGACAGTGGGTTGATATTTTACAACAGAAAATATGTGAACAGTATAACCCTGTTGTGGAAGAAGACCTGTCAAGTCAGCAACACAGACACCAAAATCACGTGAAGACCTAATAAATGAGCTGCATCTTAAAACAACACCTGAAAATGCTGAAACGATTGTCGCGAAGAGGGAAGAGCGATAATTATATATCCATGTTCTATTCAAATTTCAAACACTAAAAGAAGTTCATTCTATGCTACCTACAACCATATGATGATAGAAAAATCGAAACAAATACAACCTCATAACCTTCGTTAGTAAGGAACTGCAACAAACAAAACGCAGACAAAACTAGTAAAACTATCATAAAGATTTTCAAAGATGAGATTCGAAATACACATAAAAACTAACTTAAAATGAAGTAGATTTTCTAGATATCACCTTCAACCAAAGGAAAGTTGTAGGATAGTGCTTATACTGACCATTTCTTGTTTATATGTATCTGGATCGCTATTTCTGACTTTTGATCGATGTTGTAAGTTGTGGACAATCCCTTTCATTACACTGTATGGGTGCTGAGAGATATAGTTGAGGCATTGTTCAGTGAATGGTGGCTTGCAGTGTACGGATATCTTGAAACTATGTTCTTTTCGAGATATTATTACATCCAGAAAGGCTAGTTTACTGTTTCCTCTCCCCATTATGAACTTTATCGATGATCTTTTACAGTTCACATGATCCAGTAGTAGCTGGACCTCTTCCTGGTGTGGCCAGAGTATGAAGGTGTCATCTACGTATCTCATCCATAGAGTAACAACTAACCTGAGTACATGACAGCAGCAAAGAAAAACTTGAATAGAAAGGTGCAAGTGGATAAGAACACTCAGAAATTAGTATTGGACTGCCTGACATAGGTGAAGGGATTATTGGAAAAATACAAAAGTTCTGTGGCCCATAAAACATCAGGAAGACCTTCAAAAGTGGTTCAACTGTTCGCAGACACCTCATCCGTGCAAGACCTTCCAGAGAAGAGAAAAAGGACTGTGTGTACGTCATCTCATGCAGCTGTGGTAACAAATAGAGAGAGTAATACGTAGAAACAGATCACCCTCTTAAGATAAGACTGCAATGACACCGTAAAGCTGTAACACGAGGGGAAATAGATAAATCAGGCATATGTGACCACATATGGAGAAAAAAGGGAGATCACCGCCCCATGAGAAGTAAGGTTGTAATAATAGACAGAGAATATCAATGGAAAATGCGAAAACCTAATGAATCAACACATATGCTATGGTACAAATATCTCCTCAGCTAGCCAAGAAT